>CAJGYO010000750.1:0-169364 GCA_904845875.1 Miscanthus lutarioriparius
ACATGACCCACGTAACCTAGGATACCATCGGGGCGTCCAAAACGATTTCTGACCATATGGTACATTTGGTTCAAACCATGCACCTATCTTGCACCGATGCTAACACCGCCTCCGAATGGACCAAAACAAGATTCCACATGACCCACGTCGCCTAGGAGTTCCATCTAAAAGTGCGTCCAAAATGATTTCCGAGCCTATGGTATGTTGGGCGCAAACCGTGCACCCATCTTGCGTCAATATTACCACTATCTCCAAACCGACCAAACGAGCTTTAGTTGAGCCTCATCACCAAGTAGTACCATCGGGTGCGTCCAAAATGATTCTGAGCCTATGGTACGGTTAGGCGTAAAACGTGCACCTATCTTGCACCGACGCTAACACTATCTCCAAATGGACCAAACAAGATTCGACATGACCCACGTAACCTAGGGATACCATCGGGGGCCCAAAAACAATTTCTGACCCTATGGTACATTTGGTTCAAACCGTGCACCTATCTTGCACCGACGCTAACAACGTCTCCGAATGGACCAAAACAAGATTCCACATGACCCACGTCGCCTAGGAGTTCCATCGGGTGCGTCCAAAATGATTTCCGAGCCTATGGTACGTTTGGCGCAAACCGTGCACCCATCTTGCGTCAATATTACCACTATCTCCAAACGGACCGAAATGAGCTTTCGGTTGAGCCTCGTCACCTAGCAGTACCATCGGGTGCGTCCAAAACGAATTCTGAGCCTATGGTACGGTTAGCGTAAATCGTGCACCTATCTTGCACCGATACTAACACTGTCTCCAAATGGACCAAAACAAGATTCGACATGACCCACGTAACCTAGGAGTACCATCGGGAGCGTCCAAAACGATTTCTGACCCTATGGTACAATTGGTGCAAACCGTGCAACTATCTTGCACCGATACTTACCACGATCTCCAATCGGACCAAAACAAGATTCCACACGACCCCACGTCACCTAGGAGTTCCATCTAGTGCGCCCAAAATGATTTCCGAGCCTATGGTGCGTTTGGCGCCAACCGTGCACCAATCTCGCGTCAAGATTAGCACTATCTCCAAACGCCAAAAATGAGCTTCCACTTGAGCCTCTTCACCTAGGAGTACCATCGGGTGCGTCCAAAGCGATTTCTGACCCTATATGGTACATTTGGTGCAAACCGTGCACCTATCTTGCACCGACACTAACACCGTCTCCAAACGGACCAAAACAAGATTCCACCTGACCCACGTCACCTAGGAGTTCCATCGGGTGCGTCCAAAATGATTTCGAGCCTATGGAACGTTCGGCGCAAACCGTGCACCCACCTTGCGTCAATATTACCACTATCTCCAAACCGGACCGAAATGAGCTTTTAGTTGAGCCTCGTCACTAGTAGTACCATCGGGGTGCGTCCAAAATGATTCCATGAGCCTATGGTACGTTTGGCAAAAACCAAACTGCACCTATCTTGCACCGACGCTAACACCGTCTCCAAATGGACCGAAACAAGATTCGACATGACCCACGTAACCTAGGATACCATCGGGAGCGTCCAAAACGATTTCCGACCCTATGGTACATTTGGTTCAAACCGTGCACCTATCTTGCACCGACGCTAACACCGTCTCCAAATGGACCAAAACAAGATTCCACATGACCCCACGTCACCTAGGAGTTCCATCGGGTGCGTCCCAAAGCGATTTCCCGAGCCTATGGTACGTTCGGCGCAAACTGTGCACCCATCTTGCGTCAATATTACCACTATCTCCAAACGGACCGAAACGAGCTTTCAGTTGAGCCTCGTCACCTAGCAGTACCATCGGGTGCGTCCAAAATGATTCCTGAGCCTATGGTACGGTTAGCGTAAACCGTGCACCTATCTTGCACCGACACTAACACTGTCTCCAAATGGACCGAAACAAGATTCGACATGACCCACGTAACCTAGGTGTACCATCGGGAGCGTCCAAAAGCGATTTCTGACCTCTATGGTGCAATTGGTGCAAACCGTGCATCTATCTTGCACCGATGCTAGTACGATCTCCAAAAGGACCAAAACAAGATTCCACACGACCCACGTCACCTAGGAGTTCCATCGAGTGCGTCCAAAATGATTTCTGAGCCTATGGTACGTCTAAAGGCGCCAACCGGTGCACCCATCTTGCGTCAAGATTAGCACTATCTCCAAATGCCGGGACCAAAAATGAGCTTCCACTTGAGCCTCTTCACCTAGAAGTACCATCGGGTGCGCCCAAAATGATTTCTGACCCTATGGTACATTTGGTGCAAACCGTGCACCTATCTTGCACCGACACTAACACCGTCTCCAAAGCAGACCAAAACAAGATTCCACCTGACCCACGTCACCTAGGAGTTCCATCGGTGCGTCTAAAATGATTTCTGAGCCTATGGAACGTTCGGCGCAAACCGTGCACCCACCTTGCGTCAATATTACCACTATCTCCAAACCGACCGAAATGAGCTTTTAGTTGGGCCTCGTCACCAAGTAGTACCATCGGGTGCGTCCAAAATGATTTCTGAGCCTATGGTACGTTGGGTGCAAACCGTGCACCTATCTTGCACCAGCGCTAACACTATCTCCAAATGGACCGAAACAAGATTCGACATGACCCACGTAACCTAGGATACCATCGGGAGCATCCAAAACAATTTCTCGACCATATGGTACATTTGGTTCAAACCATGCACCTATCTTGCACCGATGCTAACACCATCTCCGAATAGACCAAAACAAGATTCCACATGACCCACGTCACCTAGGAGTTCCATCGGGTGCGTCCAAAACGATTTCTGAGCCTACGGTACGTTGAGCGCAAACCGTGCACCAATCTTGCGTCAATATTACCACTATCTCCAAACCGACCGAAATGAGCTTTTAGTTGAGCCTCGTCACCAAGTAGTACCATCGGGTGCGTCCAAAATGATTCCTGAGCCTATGGTACGTTAGGCGCAAACCGTGCACCTATCTTGCACCGACGCTAACACCGTCTCCAAATGGACCGAAACAAGATTCGACATGACCCACGTAACCTAGGATTCCATCGGGAGCGTCCAAAACAATTTCTAACCCTATGGTACAATTGGTTCAAACCGTGCACCTATCTTGCACCGACGCTAACATCGTCTCCAAATGGACCAAAACAAGATTCCACATGACCCACGTCACCTAGGAGTTCCATCGGGTGCGTCCAAAACGATTTCCGAGCCTATGGTACGTTGGGCGCAAACCGTGCACCCATCTTGCGTCAATATTACCACTATCTCCAAACGGACCGAAACGAGCTTTCAGTTGAGCCTCGTCACCTAGGAGTACCATCGGGTGCGTCCAAACCGATACCTGAGTCTATGGTACGGTTAGCGTAGACCGTGCACCTATCTTGCACCAACACTAACACTGTCTCCAAATGGACAGAAACAAGATTCCACATGACCCACGTCACCTAGGAGTTCCATCGGGTGCGTCCAAAACGATTTCCGAGCCTATGGTACGTTGGGCGCAAACCGTGCACCCATCTTGCGTCAATATTACCACTATCTCCAAACCGACCGAAACGAGCTTTCAGTTGAGCGTCGTCACTTAGTAGTACCATCTGGTGCGTCCAAAATGATTCCTGAGCCTATGGTACGTTTGGCACAAACCGTGCACCAATCTTGCACCGACGCTAACACCGTCTCCAAATGTACCGAAACAAGATTCGACATGACCCACGTAACCTAGGATACCATCGGGAGCGTCCAAAACGATTTCTGACCATATGGTACATTTGGTTCAAACCGTGCACCTATCTTGCACCGACGCTAACACCGTCTCCAAATGGACCAAAACAAGATTCCACATGACCCACGTCGCCTAGGAGTTCCATCGGGCGTGTCCAAAACGATTTCCGAGCCTATGGTATGTTCTGCGCAAACCGTGCACCCATCTTGCGTCAATATTACCACTATCTCCAAACGGACCGAAATGATCTTTCAGTTGAGCCTCGTCACCTAGCAGTACCATCGGGTGTGTCCAAAACGATTCCTGAGCCTATGGTACGGTTAGCGTAGACCGTGCACCTATCTTGCACCGACACTAACACTATCTCCAAATGGACCGAAACAAGATTCGACATGACCCACGTAACCTAGGTGTACCATCGGGAGCGTCCAAAATGATTTCTGACCATATGGTACAATTGGTGCAAACCGTGCACCTATCTTGCACCGATACTAACACGATCTCATAATGGACCAAAACAAGATTCCACATGACCCACGTCACCTAGGAGTTCCATCGAGTGCGCCCAAAATGATTTCCGAGCCTATGGTACGTTTGGCGTAAACCGTGCACCCATCTTGCGTCAAGATTAGCACTATCTCCAAACGGACGAAATGAGCTTCCACTTGAGCCTCTTCACCTAGGAGTACCATCGGGTGCGTCCAAAACGATTTCTGACCCTATGGTACATTTGGTGCAAACCGTGCACCTATCTTGCACCGACACTAACACCGTCTCCAAATGGACCAAAACAAGATTCCACATGACCCACGTCACCTAGGAGTTCCATCGGGTGCGTCCAAAATGATTTCTGAGCCTATGGAACAATTGGCGCAAACCGTGCACCTACCTTGCACCAATATTACCACTATCTCCAAACGGACCGAAATGAGATTCCACAGTTGACCCTCGTCACCTAGTAGTACCATCGGGTGCGTCCAAAATGATTTCTGAGCCTATGGTGCGTTGAGGCGCAAACCGTGCACCTATCTTGCACCAAGATTAGCTAACACCCATCTCCAAATGGCTAGAAACAAGATTCGACATGAGCCCACGTAACCTAGGATACCATCGGGAGCATCCAAAACGATTTCTGACCATATGGTACATTTGGTTCAAACCATGCACCTATCTTGCACCGACACTAACACCGTGTCTCCAAATAGACCAAAACAAGATTCCACATGACCCACGTCGCCTAGGAGTTCCATCGGGTGCGTCCAAAATGATTTCCGTGCCTATGGTACGTTTGGCGCAAACCGTGCACCCACCTTGCGTAAATATTACCACTATCTCCAAACCGACCGAAACGAGCTTTTAGTTGAGCCTCGTCACCTAGTAGTACCATCGGGTGCGTCCAAAATGATTCCTGAGCCTATGGTACGTTTGGCGTAAACCGTGCACCTATCTTGCACCGACGCTAACACCGTCTCCAAATGGACCGAAACAAGATTCGACATGACCCACGTAACCTAGGATACCATAGGGAGCGTCCAAAACCATTTCTGACCCTATGGTACAATTGGTGCAAACCGTGCAACTATCTTGCACCGATGCTAACACCGTCTCCGAATAGACCAAAACAAGATTCCACATGACCCACGTCACCTAGGAGTTCCATCGGGTGCGTCCAAAATGATTTCGAGCCTATGGTGCGTTCTGCGCAAACCATGCACCCATCTTGCGTCAATATTACCACTATCTCCAAACGGACCGAAATGAGCTTTCAGTTGAGCCTCTTCACCTAGGAGTACCATTGGTGCGCCCAAACCAATTTCTCGAGCCTATGGTACGGTTAGCAAGACCGTGCACCTATCTTGCACCGACACTAACACTTGTCTCCAAATGGACCGAAACAAGATTCGACATGACCCACGTAACCTAGGAGTACCATCGGGAGCGTCCAAAACGATTTCTGACCCTATGGTACAATTGGTGCAAACCGTGCACCTATCTTGCACCGATACTACCACGATCTCATAAAGGACCAAAACAAGATTCCACACGACCCTCGTCACCTAGGAGTTCCATCTAGTGCGTCCAAAATGATTTTACGAGCCTATGGTACGTTTTGGCGCCAACGGTGCACCAATCTCGTGTCAAGATTAGCACTATCTCCAAACGCCCGAGAATGAGCTTCCACTTGAGCCTCTTCACCTAGAAGTACCATCGGGTGCGTCCAAAACGATTTTCGACCCTATGGTACATTTGGTGCAAACCGTGCACCTATCTTGCACCGATGCTAACACCGTCTCCAAACAGACCAAAAGAAGATTCCACCTGACCCACGTCACCTAGGAGTTCCATCGGTGCGTCCAAAATGATTTCCGAGCCTATGGAACGTTCGGCGCAAACCGTGCACCCACCTTGCGTCAATGTTACCACTATCTCCAAACCGACCGAAATGAGCTTTTAGTTGTGCCTCGTCACCTAGTAGTACCATCGGGTGCATCCAAAATGATTCCTGAGCCTATGGTACGTTAGGCGTAAACCGTGCACCTATCTTGCACCGACGCTAACACCGTCTCCAAATGGACCGAAACAAGATTCGACATGACCCACGTAACCTAGGATACCATCGGGAGCGTCCAAAACAATTTCTAACCCTATGGTACAATTGGTTCAAACCGTGCACTTATCTTGCACCGACGCTAACACCGTCTCCAAATGGACCAAAACAAGATTCCACATGTCCCACGTCACCTAGGAGTTCCATCGAGTGCGCCCAAAATGATTTCCGATCCTATGGTACGTTAAAGGCGCAAACTGTGCACCCATCTTGCCTCAATATTACCACTATCTCCAAACCGACCGAAACGAGCTTTCAGTTGAGCCTCGTCACCTAGAAGTACCATCGGGTGCGTCCAAAACGATTTCTCGAGCCTATGGTACGGTAAGCGTGCAAACCGTGCACCTATCTTGCACCGACACTAACACTGTTTCCAAATGGACAGAAACAAGATTCGACACGACCCACGTAACCTAGGTGTACCATCGGAAGCGTCCAAAAGCGATTTTTGACCCTATGGTACAATTGGTGCAAACCGTGCACCTATCTTGCACCGATACTAGTACGATCTCAAAAAGGACCAAAACAAGATTCCGGTTGACCCACGTCACCTAGGAGTTCCATCGGTGCGTCCAAAATGATTTTTCTCGAGCCTATGGTACGTTGGCGCCAAACGGTGCACCAATCTCGCGTCAAGATTAGCACTATCTCCAAATGGACGAAATGAGCTTCCACTTGAGCCTCTTCACCTAGAAGTACCATCGGGTGCGTCCAAAACGATTTCGACCCTATGGTACATTTGGTGCAAACCGTGCACCTATCTTTGCACCGACACTAACACCGTCTCCAAAGCAGACCAAAACAAGATTCCACCTGACCCACGTCACCTAGGAGTTCCATCGGTGCGCCCAAAAAATGATTTTCGAGCCTATGGAACGTTTGGGCGCAAAACCGTGCACCCACCTTTGCGTCAATATTACCACTATCTCAAAACCGACCGAAATGAGCTTTTAGTTGAGTTGAGCCTCGTCACCTAGTAGTACCATCGGGTGCGTCCAAAATGATTTATGAGCCTATGGTACGTTTAGGTGCAAACCTGCACCTATCTTGCACCGACGCTAACACCGTCTCCAAATGGACCGAAACAAGATTCGACATGACCCACGTAACCTAGGATACCAACGGGAGCATCCAAAACAATTTCTGACCATATGGTACATTTGGTTCAAACCATGCACCTATCTTGCACCGATGCTAACACCATCTCCGAATAGACCAAAACAAGATTCCACATGACCCACGTCGCCTAGGAGTTCCATCAAAAGCGCCCAAAATGATTTCGAGCCTATGGTACGTTGGGCGCAAACCGTGCACCAATCTTGCGTCAATATTACCACTATCTCCAAACCGACCGAAATGAGCTTTTAGTTGAGCCTCGTCACCAAGTAGTACCATCGGGTGCGTCCAAAATGATTCCTGAGCCTATGGTACGTTAGGCGCAAACCGTGCACCTATCTTGCACCGACGCTAACACCATCTCCAAATGGACCGAAACAAGATTCGACATGACCCACGTAACCTAGGATTCCATTGGGAGCGTCCAAAACAATTTCTAACCCTATGGTACAATTGGTTCAAACCATGCACCTATCTTGCACCGACGCTAACATCGTCTCCAAATGGACCAAAACAAGATTCCACATGACCCACGTCACCTAGGAGTTCCATCGGGTGCGTCCAAAACGATTTCCGAGCCTCTGGTACGTTGGGCGCAAACCGTGCACCCATCTTGCGTCAATATTACCACTATCTCCAAACAGACCGAAACGACCTTTCAGTTGAGCCTCGTCACCTAGGAGTACCATCGGGTGCGTCCAAACCGATACCTAAGTCTATGGTACGGTTAGCGTTGACCGTGCACCTATCTTGTACCAACACTAACACTGTCTCCAAATGGACAGAAACAAGATTCAACATGACCCACGTCACCTAGGAGTTCCATCGGGTGCGTCCAAAACGATTTCTCGAGCCTATGGTACGTTGGCGCAAACCGTGCACCCATCTTGCGTCAATATTACCACTATCTCAAACCGACCCAAACGAAGATTTTCGGTTGAGCGTCGTCACCTAGTAGTACCATCGAGTGCGTCCAAAATGATTTCCGAGCCTATGGTACGTTTGGCACAAACCGTGCACCAGTCTTGCACCGACGCTAACACCGTCTCCAAATGCACCGAAACAAGATTCGATATGATCCACGTAACCTAGGATACCATCGGGAGCGTCCAAAACGATTTCTGACCATATGGTACATTTGGTTCAAACCGTGCACCTATCTTGCACCGACGCTAACACCGTCTCCGAATGGACCAAAACAAGATTCCACATGACCCACGTCGCCTAGGAGTTACATCGGCTGTGTCCAAAATGATTTCGAGCCTATGGTGCGTTCTGGCGCAAACCGTGCACCCATCTTGCGGCCAATATTACCACTATCTCCAAATGGACCGAAATGAGCTTTCAGTTGAGCCTCGCGCCACCTAGCAGTACCATCGGTTGCGTCCAAAACGATTTCTGAGCCTATGGTACGGTTAGCGCAGACCGTGCACCTATCTTGCACCGACACTAACACTGTCTCCAAATGGACCGAAACAAGATTCGACATGACCCACGTAACCTAGGTGTACCATCGGGAGCGTCCAAAATGATTTCTGACCCTATGGTGCAATTGGTGCAAACCGTGCATCTATCTTGCACCGATACTAGTACAACGATCTCATAAAGGACCAAAACAAGATTCCACACGACACACGTCACCTAGGAGTTCCATCGAAGTGCGCCCAAAATGATTTTTCGAGCCTATGGTATGCGTTCGGGCGCCAACGGTGCACCAATCTCGCGTCAAGATTAGCACTATCTCCAAACGCCGAAATGAGCTTCCACTTGAGCCTCTTCACCTAGAAGTACCATCGGGTGCGTCCAAAACGATTTCGACCCTATGGTACATTTGGTGCAAACCGTGCACCTATCTTGCCACCGACACTAACACCGTCTCCAAGCAGACCAAAACAAGATTCCACCTGACCCACGTCACCTAGGAGTTCCATCGGGTGCGTCCAAAATGATTTCTGAGCCTATGGAACGTTCGGCGCAAACCGTGCCCCCACCTTGCGTCAATATTACCACTATCTCCAAACCGACAGAAATGAGCTTTTAGTTGAGCCTCGTCACCTAGTAGTACCATCGGTGCGTCCAAAATGATTTTCGAGCCTATGGTACGTTAGGGCCAAACCGTGCACCTATCTTGCACCGACGCTTAACACCGTCTCCAAATGGACCGAAACAAGATTCGACATGACCCACGTAACCTAGGATACCATCGGGAGCATCCAAAACGATTTCTGACCATATGGTACATTTGGTTCAAACCATGCACCTATCTTGCACCGACGCTAACACCGTCTCAAATAGACCAAACAAGATTCCACATGGCCCACGTCGCCTAGGAGTTCCATCGGGTGCGCCCAAAATGATTTCGAGCCTATGGTATGTTGGGCGCAAAAACGCGGCACCCATCTTGCGTCAATATTACCACTATCTCCAAACCGACCAAAACGAGCTTTTAGTTGAGCCTCGTCACCAAGTAGTACCATTGGGTGCGTCCAAAATGATTCCTGAGCCTATGGTACGTTACGCGCAAACCGTGCACCTATCTTGCACCGACGCTAACACCGTCTCCAAATGGACCGAAACAAGATTCGACATGACCCACGTAACCTAGGATTCCATTGGGAGCGTCCAAAACAATTTCTAACCCTATGGTACAATTGGTTCAAACCGTGCACCTATCTTGCACCGATGCTAACACCGTCTCCGAATAGACCAAAACAAGATTCCACATGACCCACGTCGCCTAGGAGTTCCATCGGGCGTGTCCAAAATGATTTCGAGCCTATGGTATGTTCTGCGCAAACCGTGCACCCATCTTGCGTCAATATTACCACTATCTCCAAACGGACCGAAACGAGCTTTCAGTTGAGCCTCGTCACCTAGAAGTACCATCGGGTGCGTCCAAAACGATTCCTGAGCCTATGGTACGGTTAGCGTAGACCGTGCACCTATGTTGCACCGACACTAACACTGTTTCCAAATGGACAGAAACCAGATTCGACACGACCCACGTAACCTTGGTGTACCATCGGGAGCGTCCAAAACGATTTCTGACCCTATGGTACAATTGGTGCAAACCGTGCACCTATCTTGCACCGATACTAGTACGATCTCATAAAGGACCAAAACAAGATTCCACACGACACTCGTCATCTAGGAGTTCCATCTAGTGCGTCCAAAATGATTTTCTGAGCCTATGGTACGTTTGGCGCCAACGGTGCACCAATCTCGTGTCAAGATTAGCACTATCTCCAAACGCCAGTAATGAGCTTCCACTTGAGCCTCTTCACCTAGAAGTACCATCGGGTGCGTCCAAAACGATTTCTGACCCTACGGTACATTTGCTGCAAACCGTGCAACTATCTTCCACCGACACTAACACCGTCTCCAAACAGACCAAAAGAAGATTCCACCTGACCCACGTCACCTAGGAGTTCCATCGGGTGCGTCCAAAATGATTTCTGAGCCTATGGAACGTTCGGCGCAAACCGTGCCCCCACCTTGCGTCAATATTACCACTATCTCCAAACCGACCGAAATGAGCTTTTAGTTGAGCCTCGTCACCAAGTAGTACCGTCGGGTGCGTCCAAAATGATTCCTGAGCCTATGGTACGTTAGGCGCAAACCGTGCACCTATCTTGCACCGACGCTAACACCGTCTCCAAATGGACCGAAACAAGATTCGACATGACCCACGTAACCTAGGATTCCATCGGGAGCGTCCAAAACAATTTCTAACCCTATGGTACAATTGGTTCAAACCGTGCACTTATCTTGCACCGACGCTAACACCGTCTCCAAATGGACCAAAACAAGATTCCACATGTCCCACGTCACCTAGGGGTTCCATCGGGTGCGTCCAAAACGATTTCCGATCCTATGGTACGTTCGGCGCAAACTGTGCACCCATCTTGCCTCAATATTACCACAATCTCCAAACGGACCGAAACGAGCTTTCAGTTGAGCCTCGTCACCTAGGAGTACCATCGGGTGCGTCCAAACCGATACCTAAGTCTATGGTACGGTTAGCGTTGACCGTGCACCTATCTTGCACCAACACTAACACTGTCTCCAAATGGACAGAAACAAGATTCAACATGACCCACGTCACCTAGGAGTTCCATCGGGTGCGTCCAAAACAATTTCTGAGCCTATGGTACGTTGTGCGCAAACCGTGCACCCATCTTGCGTCAATATTACCACTATCTCCAAACCGACCCGAAACGAAGCTTCCGGTTGAGCGTCGTCACCTAGTAGTACCATCATCGGTGCGTCCAAAATGATTTCTGAGCCTATGGTATGTTTTGGCACAAACCGTGCACTATCTTGCACCGACGCTAACACCGTCTCCAAATGCACCGAAACAAGATTCGATATGATCCACGTAACCTAGGATACCATCGGGAGCGTCCAAAACGATTTCTGACCATACGGTACATTTGGTTCAAACCGTGCACCTATCTTGCACCGACGCTAACACCGTCTCCGAATGGACCAAAACAAGATTCCACATGACCCACGTCGCCTAGGAGTTGCATCGGGCGTGTCCAAAACGATTTCTGAGCCTTGGTATGTTCTGCGCAAACCGTGCACCCATCTTGCGTCAATATTACCACTATCTCCAAATGGACCGAAATGAGCTTTCAGTCCAGCCTCGCCACCTAGCAGTACCATCGGGTGTGTCCAAACCAATTCCTGAGCCTATGGTACGGTTAGCGTAGACCGTGCACCTATCTTGCACCGACACTAACACTGTCTCCAAATGGACAGAAACCAGATTCGACATGACCCACGTAACTTTGGTGTACCATCGGGAGCGTCCAAAATGATTTCTGACCCTATGGTACAATTGGTGCAAACCGTGCACCTATCTTGCACCGATACTAGTACGATCTCATAAAGGACCAAAACAAGATTCCACACGACCCACGTCACCTAGGAGTTCCATCTAGTGCGTCCAAAATGATTTTCTGAGCCTATGGTACGTTCGGCGCCAACGGTGCACCAATATCGCGTCAAGATTAGCACTATCTCCAAACGCCAGTAATGAGCTTCCACTTGAGCCTCTTCACCTAGAAGTACCATCGGGTGCGTCCAAAACGATTTCTGACCCTACGGTACATTTGGTGCAAACCGTGCACCTATCTTCCACCGACACTAACACCGTCTCCAAGCAGACCAAAAGAAGATTCCACCTGACCCACGTCACCTAGGAGTTCCATCGGGTGCGTCCAAAATGATTTCTGAGCCTATGGAACGTTCGGCGCAAACCGTGCCCCCACCTTGCGTCAATATTACCACTATCTCCAAACCGACCGAAATGAGCTTTTAGTTGAGCCTCGTCACCAAGTAGTACCATCGGGTGCGTCCAAAATGATTTTCTGAGCCTATGGTACGTTAGGCGCAAACAGTGCACCTATCTTGCACCGACGCTAACACCGTCTCCAAATGGACCGAAACAAGATTCGACATGACCCACGTAACCTAGGATACCAACGGGAGCATCCAAAACGATTTCTGACCATATGGTACATTTGGTTCAAACCATGCACCTATCTTGCACCGATGCTAACACCGTCTCCGAATAGACCAAACCAAGATTCCACATGGCCCACGTCGCCTAGGAGTTCCATCGGGTGCGTCCAAAACGATTTCCGAGCCTACGGTACGTTGGGCGCAAACCGTGCACCCATCTTGCGTCAATATTACCACTATCTCGAAACCGACCGAAACGAGCTTTTAGTTGAGCCTCGTCACCAAGTAGTACCACCATGGGTGCGTCCAAAATGATTCCTGACCCTATGGTACGTTTGGTTAAAACCGTGCACCTATCTTGCACCGACGCTAACACCATCTCCAAATGGACCGAAACAAGATTCGACATGACCCACGTAACCTAGGATTCCATTGGGAGCGTCCAAAACAATTTCTAACCCTATGGTACAATTGGTTCAAACCGTGCACCTATCTTGCACCGATGCTAACACACCGTCTCCGAATAGACCAAAACAAGATTCCACATGACCCACGTCGCCTAGGAGTTCCATCGGGTGCGTCCAAAATGATTTCGAGCCTTGGTATGTTCTGCGCAAACCGTGCACCCATCTTGCGTCAATATTACCACTATCTCCAAATGGACCGAAATGAGCTTTCAGTTGAGCCCTCGCCACCTAGTAGTACCATCGGGTGCGTCCAAAACCAATTCTGAGCCTATGGTACGTTAGCGCAAACCGTGTACCTATCTTGCACCGACACTAACACTATCTCCAAATGGACCGAAACAAGATTCGACATGACCCACGTAACCTTGGTGTACCATCGGGAGCGTCCAAAACAATTTCTGACCCTATGGTACAATTTGGTTCAAACCGTGCACCTATCTTGCACCGATGCTAACACCGTCTCCGAAATGGACCAAAACAAGATTCCACATGACCCACGTCGCCTAGGAGTTCCATCGTGCGTGTCCAAAACGATTTCCGAGCCTACGGTACGTTGGGCGCAAACCGTGCACCCATCTTGCGTCAATATTACCACTATCTCCAAATGGACCGAAATGAGCTTTCAGTTGAGCCTCGCCACCTAGCAGTACCATCGGGTGCGTCCAAACCAATTCCTGAGCCTATGGTACGGTTAGCGTAAACCGTGCACCTATCTTGCACCGACACTAACACTATCTCCAAATGGACCAAACCAGATTCGACATGACCCACGTAACCTTGGTGTACCATCGGGAGCGCCCAAAACGATTTCTGACCCTATGGTACAATTTGGTGCAAACCGTGCACCTATCTTGCACCCGCTAGTAACGATCTCATAAAGGACCAAAACAAGATTCCACACGACACACGTCATCTAGGAGTTCCATCTAGTGCGCCCAAAATGATTTTTACGAGCCTATGGTACGTTTGCGCCAACGGTGCACCAATCTCGTGTCAAGATTAGCACTATCTCCAAACGCCAGTAATGAGCTTCCACTTGAGCCTCTTCACCTAGAAGTACCATCGGGTGCGTCCAAAACGATTTCTGACCCTACGGTACATTTGGTGCAAACCGTGCACCTATCTTCCACCGACACTAACACCGTCTCCAAACAGACCAAAAGAAGATTCCACCTGACCCACGTCACCTAGGAGTTCCATCGGGTGCGTCCAAAATGATTTCTGAGCCTATGGAACGTTCGGCGCAAACCGTGCCCCCACCTTGCGTCAATATTACCACTATCTCCAAACCGACCGAAATGAGCTTTTAGTTGAGCCTCGTCACCAAGTAGTACCGTCGGGTGCATCCAAAATGATTCCTGAGCCTATGGTACGTTAGGCGCAAACCGTGCACCTATCTTGCACCGACGCTAACACCGTCTCCAAATGGACCGAAACAAGATTCGACATGACCCACGTAACCTAGGATTCCATCGGGAGCGTCCAAAACAATTTCTAACCCTATGGTACAATTGGTTCAAACTGTGCACTTATCTTGCACCGAGGCTAACACCGTCTCCAAATAGACCAAAACAAGATTCCACATGTCCCACGTCACCTAGGGGTTCCATCGGGTGCGTCCAAAATGATTTCCGATCCTATGGTACGTTCGGCGCAAACTGTGCACCCATCTTGCCTCAATATTACCACTATCTCCAAACGGACCGAAACAAGCTTTCAGTTGAGCCTCGTCACCTAGAAGTACCATCGGGTGCGTCCAAAACGATTCCTGAGCCTATGGTACGGTTAGCGTAGACCGTGCACCTATGTTGCACCGACACTAACACTGTTTCCAAATGGACAGAAACCAGATTCGACACGACCCACGTAACCTTGGTGTACCATCAGGAACGTCCAAAACGATTTTTGACCCTATGGTACAATTGGTGCAAACCGTGCACCTATCTTGCACCGATACTAGTACGATCTCATAAAGGACCAAAACAAGATTCCACACGACCCACGTCACCTAGGAGTTCCATCTACTGCGTCCAAAATGATTTTCTGAGCCTATGGTACGTTCGGCGCCAACGGTGCACCAATATCGCGTCAAGATTAGCACTATCTCCAAATGCCAGTAATGAGCTTCCACTTGAGCCTCTTCACCTAGAAGTACCATCGGGTGCGTCCAAAACGATTTCTGACCCTACAGTACATTTGGTGCAAACCGTGCACCTATCTTCCACCGACACTAACACCGTCTCCAAGCAGACCAAAAGAAGATTCCACCTGACCCACGTCACCTAGGAGTTCCATCGGGTGCGTCCAAAATGATTTCGGAGCCTATGGAACGTTCGGCGCAAACCGTGCCCCCACCTTGCGTCAATATTACCACTATCTCAAAACCGACCGAAATGAGCTTTTAGTTGAGCCTCGTCACCAAGTAGTACCATCGGGTGCGTCCAAAATGATTTCTGAGCCTATGGTACGTTAGGTGCAAACCGTGCACCTATCTTGCACCGACGCTAACACCGTCTCCAAATGGACCGAAACAAGATTCGACATGACCCACGTAACCTAGGATACCAACGGGAGCATCCAAAACAATTTCTGACCATATGGTACATTTGGTTCAAACCATGCACCTATCTTGCACCGATGCTAACACCGTCTCCGAATAGACCAAACCAAGATTCCACATGGCCCACGTCGCCTAGGAGTTCCATCGGGTGCGTCCAAAACGATTTCTGAGCCTACGGTACGTTGGGCGCAAACCGTGCACCAATCTTGCGTCAATATTACAACTATCTCCAAACCGACCGAAATGAGCTTTTAGTTGAGCCTCGTCACCAAGTAGTACCATCGGGTGCGTCCAAAATGATTCCTGAGCCTATGGTACGTTAGGCGCAAACCGTGCACCTATCTTGCACCGACGCTAACACCATCTCCAAATGGACCGAAACAAGATTCGACATGACCCATGTAACCTAGGATTCCATTGGGAGCGTCCAAAACAATTTCTAACCCTATGGTACAATTGGTTCAAACCGTGCACCTATCTTGCACCGACGCTAACATCGTCTCCAAATGGACCAAAACAAGATTCCACATGACCCACGTCACCTAGGAGTTCCATCGGGTGCGTCCAAAACGATTTCGAGCCTCTGGTACGTTGGGCGCAAACCGTGCACCCATCTTGCGTCAATATTACCACTATCTCCAAACAGACCGAAACGACCTTTCAGTTGAGCCTCGTCACCTAGGAGTACCATCGGGTGCGTCCAAACCGATACCTAAGTCTATGGTACGGTTAGCGTTGACCGTGCACCTATCTTGCACCAACACTAACACTGTCTCCAAATGGACAGAAACAAGATTCAACATGACCCACGTCACCTAGGAGTTCCATCGGGTGCGTCCAAAACAATTTCTGAGCCTATGGTACGTTGTGCGCAAACCGTGCACCCATCTTGCGTCAATATTACCACTATCTCCAAACCGACCGAAACGAGCTTTCAGTTGAGCGTCGTCACTTAGTAGTACCATCGAGTGCGTCCAAAATGATTCCTGAGCCTATGGTACGTTTGGCACAAACCGTGCACCAGTCTTGCACCGACGCTAACACCGTCTCCAAATGCACCGAAACAAGATTCGATATGATCCACGTAACCTAGGATACCATCGGGAGCGTCCAAAACGATTTCTGACCATACGGTACATTTGGTTCAAACCGTAAACCTATCTTGCACCGACGCTAACACCGTCTCCGAATGGACCAAAACAAGATTCCACATGACCCACGTCGCCTAGGAGTTGCATCGGGCGTGTCCAAAATGATTTCTGAGCCTTGGTATGTTCTGCGCAAACCGTGCACCCATCTTGCGTCAATATTACCACTATCTCCAAATGGACCGAAATGAGCTTTCAGTCCAGCCTCGCCACCTAGCAGTACCATCGGGTGTGTCCAAACCAATTCCTGAGCCTATGGTACGGTTAGCGTAGACCGTGCACCTATCTTGCACCGACACTAACACTGTCTCCAAATGGACAGAAACCAGATTCGACATGACCCACGTAACTTTGGTGTACCATCGGGAGCGTCCAAAATGATTTCTGACCCTATGGTACAATTGGTGCAAACCGTGCACCTATCTTGCCCCGATACTAGTACGATCTCATAAAGGACCAAAACAAGATTCCACACGACCCACGTCACCTAGGAGTTCCATCTAGTGCGTCCAAAATGATTTTCTGAGCCTATGGTACGTTCGGCGCCAACGGTGCACCAATATCGCGTCAAGATTAGCACTATCTCCAAACGCCAGTAATGAGCTTCCACTTGAGCCTCTTCACCTAGAAGTACCATCGGGTGCGTCCAAAACGATTTCTGACCCTACAGTACATTTGGTGCAAACCGTGCACCTATCTTCCACCGACACTAACACCGTCTCCAAGCAGACCAAAAGAAGATTCCACCTGACCCACGTCACCTAGGAGTTCCATCGGGTGCGTCCAAAATGATTTCTGAGCCTATGGAACGTTCGGCGCAAACCGTGCCCCCACCTTGCGTCAATATTACCACTATCTCCAAACCGACAGAAATGAGCTTTTAGTTGAGCCTCGTCACCAAGTAGTACCATCGGGTGCGTCCAAAATGATTTCTGAGCCTATGGTACGTTAGGCGCAAACCGTGCACCTATCTTGCACCGACGCTAACACCGTCTCCAAATGGACCGAAACAAGATTCGACATGACCCACGTAACCTAGGATACCAACGGGAGCATCCAAAACGATTTCTGACCATATGGTACATTTGGTTCAAACCATGCACCTATCTTGCACCGATGCTAACACCGTCTCCGAATAGACCAAACCAAGATTCCACATGGCCCACGTCGCCTAGGAGTTCCATCGGGTGCGTCCAAAATGATTTCCGAGCCTACGGTACGTTGGGCGCAAACCGTGCACCCATCTTGCGTCAATATTACCACTATCTCGAAACCGACCGAAACGAGCTTTTAGTTGAGCCTCGTCACCAAGTAGTACCATTGGGTGCGTCCAAAATGATTCCTGAGCCTATGGTACGTTACGCGCAAACCGTGCACCTATCTTGCACCGACGCTAACACCGTCTCCAAATGGACCGAAACAAGATTCGACATGACCCACGTAACCTAGGATTCCATTGGGAGCGTCCAAAACAATTTCTAACCCTATGGTACAATTGGTTCAAACCGTGCACCTATCTTGCACCGATGCTAACACCGTCTCCGAATAGACCAAAACAAGATTCCACATGACCCACGTCGCCTAGGAGTTGCATCGGGCGTGTCCAAAACGATTTCTGAGCCTTGGTATGTTCTGCGCAAACCGTGCACCCATCTTGCGTCAATATTACCACTATCTCCAAACGGACCGAAATGAGCTTTCAGTTGAGCCTCGCCACCTAGCAGTACCATCGGGTGCGTCCAAACCAATTCCTGAGCCTATGGTACGGTTAGCGTAGACCGTGCACCTATCTTGCACCGACACTAACACTGTCTCCAAATGGACAGAAACCAGATTCGACATGACCCACGTAACCTTGGTGTACCATCGGGAGCGTCCAAAACAATTTCTGACCCTATGGTACAATTTGTGCAAACCGTGCACCTATCTTGCACCGATACTAGTACGATCTCATAAAGGACCAAAACAAGATTCCACACGACCCACGTCACCTAGGAGTTCCATCTAGTGCGTCCAAAATGATTTTCTGAGCCTATGGTACGTTCGGCGCCAACGGTGCACCAATATCGCGTCAAGATTAGCACTATCTCCAAACGCCAGTAATGAGCTTCCACTTGAGCCTCTTCACCTAGAAGTACCATCGGGTGCGTCCAAAACGATTTCTGACCCTACGGTACATTTGCTGCAAACCGTGCAACTATCTTCCACCGACACTAACACCGTCTCCAAACAGACCAAAAGAAGATTCCACCTGACCCACGTCACCTAGGAGTTCCATCGGGTGCGCCCAAAATGATTTTCGAGCCTATGGAACATTTGGCGCAAACCGTGTGCCCCCACCTTGCGTCAATATTACCACTATCTCCAAACCGACCGAAATGAGCTTTTAGTTGAGCCTCGTCACCAAGTAGTACCGTCGGGTGCGTCCAAAATGATTCCTGAGCCTATGGTACGTTAGGCGCAAACCGTGCACCTATCTTGCACCGACGCTAACACCGTCTCCAAATGGACCGAAACAAGATTCGACATGACCCACGTAACCTAGGATTCCATCGGGAGCGTCCAAAACAATTTCTAACCCTATGGTACAATTGGTTCAAACCGTGCACTTATCTTGCACCGACGCTAACACCGTCTCCAAATGGACCAAAACAAGATTCCACATGTCCCACGTCACCTAGGGGTTCCATCGGGTGCGTCCAAAACGATTTCCGATCCTATGGTACGTTCGGCGCAAACTGTGCACCCATCTTGCCTCAATATTACCACTATCTCCAAACGGACCGAAACGAGCTTTCAGTTGAGCCTCGTCACCTAGAAGTACCATCGGGTGCGTCCAAAACGATTCCTGAGCCTATGGTACGGTTAGCGTAAACCGTGCACCTATCGTGCACCGACAGTAACACTGTCTCCAAATGGACCGAAACAAGATTCGACATGACCCACATAACCTAGGGGTACCATCGGGAGCGTCCAAAACGATTTCTGACCCTATGGTACAATTGGTGCAAACCATGCACCTATCTTGCACCGATGCTAGTACCACCTCCAAACGGACCAAAACAAGATTCCACATGACCCACGTTACCTAGGAGTTCCATCGAGTACGTCAAAAATGATTTCCGAGCCAATGGTACGTTCGGCGCCAACCGTGCACCCATCTCGCGTCAAGATTAGCATTATCTCCACACGCCAGAAATGAGCTTCCACTTGAGCCTCTTCACCTAAGAGTAGCATCGGGTGCGTCCAAAACAATTTCTGACCCTACGATACATTTGGTGCAAACCGTGCACCTATCTTGCACTGACACTAACACCGTCTCTAAACGGACCAAAACAAGATTCCACCTGACCCACGTCACCTAAGAGTTCCATCGGGTGCATCCAAAATGATTTCCGAGCCTATGGAACGTTCGGCGCAAACCGTGCACCCACCTTGTGTCAATATTACCACTATCTCCAAACCGACCGAAACGAGCTTTCAGTTGAGCGTCGTCACCTAGTAGTACCATCGGGTGCGTCCAAAATGATTCCTGAGCCTATGGTACGTTTGGCACAAATCGTGCACCAATCTTGCACCGACGCTAACACCGTCTCCAAATGCACCGAAACAAGATTCGACATGACCCACGTAACCTAGGATACCATCGGGAGCGTCCAAAACGATTTCTGACCATATGGTACATTTGGTTCAAAACGTGCACCTATCTTGCACCGACGCTAACACTGTCTCCGAATGGACCAAAACTAGATTCCACATGACCCACGTCGCCTAGGAGTTCCATCGGGCGAGTCCAAAACGATTTCTGAGCCTATGGTATGTTCTGCGCAAACCGTGCACCCATCTTGCGTCAATATTACCACTATCTCCAAACGGACCGAAATGATCTTTCAGTTGAGCCTCATCACCTAGCAGTACCATCGGGTGCGTCCAAAACAATTCCTGAGCCTATGGTACGGTTAGCGTAGACCGTGCACCTATCTTGCACCGACACTAACACCATCTCCAAATGGACCGAAGCAAGATTCGACATGACCCACGTAACCTAGGATACCATCGGGAGCGTCCAAAACGATTTCTGACCATATGGTACATTTGGTTCAAACCGTGCACCGATCTTGCACCGACGCTAACACCGTCTCCAAACGGACCAAAACAAGATTCCACATGACCCACGTCACCTAGGAGTTCCATTGGGTGTGTCCAAAACAATTTCCGAGCCTATGGTATGTTCGACGCAAACCGTGAACGCATCTTGTGTGAATAATACCACTATCTCCAAACGGACCGAAATGAGCTTTCCGTTGAGCCCTGTCACCTAGCAGTACCATCGGGTGCATCCAAAACGATTGTTGAGCCTATGGTACGGTTAGCGTAAACCCTACACCTATCTTGCACCGACACTAACACTGTCTCCAAATGGGCCGAAACAAGATTCGACATGACCCACGTAACCTAGGTGTAGCATCGGGAGCTTCCAAAGCAATTTATGACCCTATGGTACAATTGGTGCAAACTGTGCACCTATCTTGCACCGACGCTAACACGCTGTCTAAATGGACTAAAACAAGATTCCACACAACCCACGTCACCTAGGAGTTCCATCGAGTGCGTCCAAAATGATTTCTGAGCCTATGGTACGTTCGGCGCCAACCGTGCACCCATCTCGTGTCAAGATTTGCACTATATCCAAATGCTAGAAATGAGCTTCCACTTGAGCCTCTTCACCTAGGAGTACCATCGGGTGCGTCCAAAACAATTCGACCCTATGGTACATTTGGTGCAAACCATGCACCTATCTTGCACCGACACTAACACCGTCTCTAAACGGACCAAAACAAGATTCCACCTGACCCACGTCACCTAGGAGTTCCATCGGGTGCGTCCAAAACGATTTCTGACCCTATGGTACATTTGGTTCAAACCGTGCACCCACCTTGCGTCAATATTACCACTATCTCCAAACCGACCAAAACGAGCTTTCAATTGAGCCTCGTCACCTTGTAGTACCATCGGGTGTGATATGAAAAATGAGGGTGAAGCCTGATCTTCGATGAGAGAAGGTGGATAACTCGATTTGGTGATGGAGATGACGTTTCACGGCCCGACTACAACCATCCAAGGATGCTGCGCCTAGGAGCAACCCGATACACCATCTCCCAAGCGGCCGTCGCGATCTTGTGGAGCACAATCAACCAAACCACTAGGGTAATTCACGTAAGCAATCGAGGAACAAGCAAGAACAAGTAGAACAAGCAACTCAATTGCAAATATGGAGATGAAAAACTAATCTGAACTCACAAAGTTGGGGTTTTGAATCAAGTAGAACGGATGGTCTAGTCAACACACGCGTCTACAAAGAAGTAGCAATGGCTAAACTTTCAACAAAACAAAACCCAACTGTTCTTGGTGGCGGCTAAGGGGTATATGAAGGTGGAAGGACGACCACCAGGGTGCTGGGGTCGTGCTCCAACCTAGGACGCGACCCTAATGGACCCAACTTGATACACGGCCTATTGGACCAAACTAATGGCGACGCAAAGCACCTTTGAACAGAAAACCTCTCGGTAGTAATTCGGTCATTGATTCCGCCTCAGAACTCGATATGGACTTGACTCCAGATCCATGTGAAATAGACTTCATAAGGATTCCATGAAGTACTTTGAACGCCCCAATCCGAGTCCAGATAGCGATCGTGGTGAACATCACAAGTTGGAGCTGTCTCGAGTCCGAATCCAGCCCCAAAATGTGTTGGATTTGATCTCTTTCTTTCCTTGGACTAAAAGTGACGTGGTGTCCAGGTGGAGGACGTTGGGAATACTTGGATTTGGTCCCCAATCAACTTCATTAAACTTCCATGCTTTCCATATGCAATCAAACCTTTCCTTGATCCATGTAAGTAATTCTTTGGTATAGAAGTGGTTGGCATGGTCATATTTGAGCCAATGATGTCCTCTCATCAGGGTGCGCCCAAATTGATTCCTCGAGACTATGGTAGTACGTTTGGTGCAAACTGATTGCACCTATCTTGCACCAACGCTAGCACTATCTCTAAATGGTCTCGAAACAAGATTCGACATGACCCACATAACCTAGGATACCACCTGGAGCGTCCAAAATGATTTCTGACCATACGGTACATTTGGTTCAAACCGAGCACCTATCTTGCACCGACGCTAACACCGTCTCCGAACGGACCAAAACAAGATTCCACATGACCCACGTCGCCTAGGAGTTCCATCGGGTGCGTCGAAAACGATTTCCAAGCCTATGGTACGTTCTGCGCAAACCGTGCACCCATCTTGCGTCAATATTACCCCTATCTCCAAACGGACCGAAACGACCTTTCAGTTGAGCCTCGTCACCTAGCAGTACCATCGGGTGCGTCCAAAACGATTCCTGAGCCTATGGTATGGTTAGCGTAAACCGTGAACCTATCGTGCACCGACAGTAACACTGTCTCCAAATGGACCGAAACAAGATTCGACATGACCCACATAACCTAGGAGTACCATCGGGAGCGTCCAAAACGAATTTCTGACCCTATGGTTCAATTGGTGCAAACCGTGAACGTATCTTGCACCAATGCTAGTACCACCTCCAAACGGACCAAAACAAGATTCCACATGACCCACGTCACCTAGGAGTTCCATCGAGTGCGTCCAAAATGATTTCCGAGCCTATGGTACGTTCGGCGCCAACCGTGCACCCATCTCGCGTCAAGATTAGCATCATCTCCACACGCCAGAAATGAGCTTCCACTTGAGCCTCTTCACCTAGGAGTACCATCGGGTGCGTCCAAAATGATTTCTGACCCTATGGTACACATGGTGCAAACCGTGCACCTATCTTGCACCGACACTAACACCGTGTCTAAACAGACCAAAACAAGATTCCACCTGACCCATGTCACCTAGGAGTTCCATCGGGTGCGTCCAAAATGATCTCCGAGCCTATGGAACGTTCGGCGCAAACCGTGCACCCACCTTGCGTCAATGTTACCACTATCTCCAAACCGACCGAAACGAGCTTTCAGTTGAGCCTCGTCACCTAGTAGTACCATCGGGTGCGTCCAAAATGATTCCTGAGCCTATGGTACGTTTGGCGCAAACCGTGCACCTATCTTGCACCGACGCTAACACCGTCTCCAAATGCACCGAAACAAGATTCGACATGACCCACGTAACCTAGGATACCATCGGGAGCGTCCAAAATGATTTCTGACCATATGGTACATTTGGTTCCAACCGTGCACCTATCATGCACCGACGCTAACACCGTCTCCGAACGGACCAAAACAAGATTCCACATGACCCACGTCGCCTAGGAGTTCCATCGGGTGCGTCCAAAATGATTTCCAAGCCTATGGTACGTTCTGCGCAAACTGTGCACCCATCTTGCGTCAATATTACCACTATCTCCAAACGGACCGAAACGACCTTTCAGTTGAGCCTCGTCACCTAGCAGTTCCATCGGGTGCGTCCAAAACGATTCCTGAGCCTATGGTACGGTTAGCGTAAACCGGGAACCTATCGTGCACCGACAGTAACACTTTCTCCAAATGGACCGAAACAAGATTCGACATGACCCACATAACCTAGGAGTACCATCGGGAGCGTCCAAAATGATTTCTGACCCTATGGTTCAATTGGTGCAAACCGTGAACGTATCTTGCACCAATGCTAGTACCACCTCCAAACGGACCAAAACAAGATTCCACATGACCCATGTCACCTAGGAGTTCCATCGAGTGCGCCCAAAATGATTTTCGAGAGGCTATGGTATGCGTTCGGGCGCAAACCGTGCACCCATCTTAGCGTCAAGATTAGCATCTTCTCCACACGGCAGAAATGAGCTTCCACTTGAGCCTCTTCACCTAGGAGTATCATCGGGTGCGTCCAAAATGATTTCTGACCCTATGGTACATATGGTGCAAACCGTGCACCTATCTTGGACCGACTCTAACACCGTGTCCAAATGGACCAAAACAAGATTCCACATGACCCACATGTCACCTAGGAGTTCCATCGGGTGCGCCCAAAATGATTTCTCGAGCCTATGAAACGTTTGGTTCAAACCGTGCACCCATCTTGCGTCAATGTTACCACTATCTCCAAACGGACCAAAGCGAGCTTCCAGTTGAGCCTCGTCACCTAGTAGTACCATCGGGTGCGTCCAAAATGATTCCCGAGCCTATGGTACGTTTGGCGCAAACCATGCACCTATCTTGCACCAACGCTAACACCTATCTCCAAAATGCACCAAACAAGATTTGACATGACCGACGTAACCTAGGATACCATTGGGAGCGTCCAAAATGATTTCTGACCATATGGTACATTTGGTTCAAACCGTTCTCCTATCTTGCACCGACGCTAACACCGTCTCCAAATGGACCGAAACAAGATTCGACATGACCCACATAACCTAGGTGTACCATCGGGGGCGTCCAAAACGATTTCTGACCCTATGGTTCAATTGGTGCAAACCGTGAACGTATCTTGCACCAATGCTAGTACCACCTCCAAACGGACCAAAACAAGATTCCACATGACCCACGTCACCTAGGAGTTCCATCAAGTGCGTCCAAAATGATTTCCGAGGCTATGGTACGTTCGGCGCCAACCGTGCACCCATCTCGCATCAAGATTAGCATCATCTCCACACGCTAGAAATGAGCTTCCACTTGAGCCTCTTCACCTAGGAGTACCATCGGGTGCGTCCAAAATGATTTCTGACACTACGCTTGAAATTGATGCTAGTGGAATTGGGTTGGGTGGTGTGCTGTTACAAGAGGGAAAACCTGTGGCGTATTTCAGTGAAAAGTTGAGTGGCCCTAGTTTGAACTATTCTACTTATGATAAGGAATTGCTTGCTCTAGTTCGGACTTTGGAAACATGGCAGCATTATTTGTGGCCCAAAGAGTTTGTCATACATTTTGATCATGAATCTTTGAAACACATCCGTAGTCAAGCAAAACTGAACCATATGAGACATGCCAAGTGGGTTGAATTCATCGAGTCCTTTCCTTATGTCATCAAACACAAAAGGGAAGGAAAATATAATTGCTTGATGCTTTGTCTAGACGCGTTACACCATGCTTTCACAACTTGACTTTAAAATCTTTGGTTTGGAAACTATTAAGGAACAATATGCACATGACAATGATTTCAAAGATGTATTGCTGAATTGCCAAGAGGGAAAACATGGAACAGATTTGTCCTCACCGACGGGTTTGTCTTTAGAGCTAACAAGCTATGCATTCCAGCTAGCTCTCAGGCGTTTGTTATTATTGCAGGAAGCGCATGGAGGAGGACTCATGGGACATTTTGGTGTGAAAAAGACAGAGGACATCCTTGCTGGTCATTTCTTTTGGCCCAAGATGAGGAGAGACGTGGAGAGGTGAGCTTTGCTTGCTGCACAACATGCAGAGTAAAGTTAAGTCACGCCTTAATCCTCATGGTTTATACATGCCTCTTCCTGTTCCAAGTGCAACGTGGGAAGATATTTCAATGGACTTTGTTTTAGGACTGCCTAGAACAAAGAAGGGGAGGGATAGTGTGTTTGTTGTTGTGGACAGATTTTCTAAAATGGCACATTTCATACCATGTCTGATGAGGACATCCCTTCCATTGATACAACCACACCTGCTGCACAACAACGCCCGATGACAAGAGCTCGAGCACGACAACTTAATTATCAGGTAAAGTCGTTCCTCGCTGTTCATACAAACTCGTCTCAGAATTGGATGCTACTAAATCATGGTGATGATTGTCTTATTCTTAGGAATGTTGGTCAAGACTCCATTGCCTCATGTTTTGACCCCATGATGAGGATGGAGCAGCCGAACAAGTGGGAATCATCATTAATGGGGCGCGCAGCTCATCTCGAGACAGCAGGGGACACTCCATCAAAAGTACCATAACTCCTTGATACAAGATCCAATGAAGCTGGTTTTTGACTTGTTGGAAAGAGCACGTCGTCCTCTTTCACATGGGTCCAACCCCACTATCAGAATCTGCCGAAGCTGTGTGCAGCAAGCCAAAGGACGCAGAGACCTACAGCTTGGGCCTGGGCCTTGTACTAACTACAACCCTTTGAGGGACGCCCAGATTAGGGTTTCCCACTCCCCCTTGTGCTCTCCTCCTTATAAATAGAGCCAGCAGCCATCAGAATGAGGTTGGGTTTTGTTTAGATGCAAGATAGCTGCTGCTTCTTCCTTGTAAACGCGTGTGTCGGCTAGACCACCCGATTTGCTTGTTTCAAAACCCCAACTTGTGATTCAGATTCAGCCTTTGGCTTAAATCCGTGAGTTATTTGCTTGTTCATCTTGTTCTTGCTTGTTCTCGGTTGCTTGCAGGTTCTTGGTGTTCTTGGCACGGCAAGAACATCACAATCGGAGCCGGTGTACCTGTTGCTAAGGCGCAGCAACCTTGTGGTCGTTGTAGTCGGACAGCCAACGTCGAATCCACCCCAAATCGAGTTTATCCACACTCACCAAAAGATCAGGAACAACCCCTAGTCCCATCATGTGGTAATCAGAGCAAGGTTCTTTGGTGAGTGATTTACCGTTCATTACTTTACCTATAGTCCAGAAATATAAAAATAGGATAGAACTGAAATTCCAAACACAAGTTTGAGCCTTGCTGATCTGCTTAGTTCTTTGCTTGTTGAGTTTGTGCTTTACATCGTGGTGTCAAGTGTTGGTTCTTAGGTTCTAATCCTTTAGAGTTTTGAGTTCTTGTCATGTTTTAGTCACCACACAATCCGTTGTTGCCTTCTCCCCCCCCCCACTTCAGCCGCTGCAATCTCCACCAATACCACCACCACCACCACCAAAAGCACCGCTGCTCTCTCCACCTTTTCGCTGAAACCCTCACCACCATCACCTTCAGCCGCGCCTACACAAACACTACCTTATGCACCTGTCCTTTTGGTGCAAATCTGAGTACACTCAGTTCTGAAAATAAGAGAGTTCAAATTGCATATTTGTACTACTTGTTGCAATCCTTATCCCTAGTAAAAGAAAGCCTATGCTACTTGCTGCATTCTTGTTATAATCATATTGCAAAAGTTCAGTTTGTGCGCTACTTGTCGAAAAGAAAAGAAAAGAAAAGAAAAGAAAATAGAAAAGAAAAAGAAAGGAAAAGGAGGAAAGAAAGAAAGAAAGAAAAAAAAGAAGGGTTAAGTTGATGCTATTTACTCTCATCATTTCCATTGTTTGCTACTGTCCGGTGACAACATTTGTGTCTAGGCTCTCACGTCTCTCTAGCACGGGTTAGCCTAGGACCAGCACGATACTATCTTTGAACACTTATTCAACTTGCATTGACTAACGTGGTTCCAGTTGTACCTTGATTTTTTTAAGCCACCTACAGCTCCACAAATTATCTACAATGTCACAGGGTTCTACTTGCTACTACTTGTGTTGTTCTTGTCGTCGCCAACACCATCTGCATAGCAAGGTAAGGACATGTAAGAACTTCGGTTGCACATGCTTGAGAGAATGAAAATTGTTGCCACCTAATTCAGTTAGTTGGTAGGACATATTTTCTTGTGATTCCCTTGCTACATACTAACCATGGCAGGAGAAGGTGAAAGGACCCTCCACAATCACCTCGATCAAAAGCCTTGCTGCAACACTTTGAGCGCAAAGTGAGGCTCCATGCTGAACACCTTGATGAGGATGTTCGTGTCACCAATGAGCGCCTTGGTCAATTGGAGACGGCTCAGATTGAGACCAACACCAAGTTGGCTTCCTTGGAAGGCACTCTTGGTTCTGTTAATACATCTCTTGTAGGTGTCTTGGAGCGATTGAAGAGGATGGAACAGAATCGCTGTGATGGTTTCGAACGACTTAATCACAACAACAACAACACCATGGGCAGTGCTGCTGGTCATGATGAAGAAGAATATGCAGCGGACACTGAGCTTGATGAGGAGCTGAATGGTCATCGACGATCGAACAAACATCGCCGCCGCCATGAGACAGGTCCTCGCCGACCACGGCAAGAGGTACGTGCCGATGACTCATTTGGCAAGATTAAATTCACCATACCTGCTTTTGATGGGAGGTATAATCCTGATATGTACCTTAGTTGGGAATTAGCTGTTGATCGAAATTTACTTGCCATGATTTCCACGAGGACAAACGTGTTAGGGCTGCAACTAGTGAGTTTACTGACTTTGCCTCTGTTTGGTGGTCTAAATACCATCGTAAGAACCCAAATAACACACCAACTTGGGATGCTTTGAACGGGTCATGCGGGCCAGATTTGTTCCTTCTTATTATGCCCGTGATCTTTTACATAAGTTGCAACAATTGAGGCAAGGATCCAAATCTGTAGAAGAGTACTATCAAGAGCTACAAATGGGTATGCTTCGTTGCGGGCTAGAGGAAAATGAGGATGGTGCCATAGCTAGATTTATGGGTGGGCTGAACCGAGAGATTCAGGACATTCTAGCTTATAAGGAATATAATTCTGTCAATCGTTTATTTCACCTTGCTTGTAAAGCTGAACGAGAAGTGCAGGGACGACGAGCTAGCATGAGGGCTAACATTCCTGCAGGTCGTGCTAGCCCATGGACAGCCTCCAATGCTGCTGCACCGTCAACGCGTGCACCCCCACAATCTTCCTCGACCATCAAGCCACGCTCCTCTACAACAAATTCTGTACCATGCCCAAGTGAACCAACTAGAGGAGCAACGGCTACATCTGCCAAGAGTTCATCCTCGGTGGTATCCACGGGGAGAACAAGGGATATTCAGTGCCTACGCTGCAAAGGATATGGCCACATACGCAAGGACTGCCCAAGCACACGTGTGATGATTGTGCGAGCTGATGGTGGGTATTCCTCTGCTAGTGATTTTGATGAAGAAACATATGCTTTGCTTGCTGCTAACAATGTAGCGGAAGGAGATGATTTCCAACAAGACAAAGAGCACAATAAGGCTGAAGCTGCTGAGCACTATGAGAGCCTCATGGTGCAGCGGGTGCTAAGTGCCCAAATGGAGAGGGCTGAACAAAATCAGCGCCACACTTTGTTTCAAACCAAGTGTGTGATCAAGGAACGCTCTTGCCGTGTGATCATAGATGGAGGAAGCTGCAACAACTTGGCAAGTGCTGAAATGGTGGAGAAGCTTTCATTGAGCACAAAACCACACCCGCAGCCTTACTACATTCAGTGGCTTAACAGCAGCGGCAAGGTGAAGGTAACCCGATTGGTAAGGGTAGAGTTTGCCATTGGTTCTTATCATGATTCCATTGACTGCGATGTTGTGCCTATGCAAGCATGCTCTATGTTGTTAGGTAGACCATGGCAGTTTGATAAAGATTCCTTGCACTCTGGTAAAACAAATCAATACTCTTTTGTGCATAATGACAAGAAGATTGTGTTGCACCCCATGTCCCCTGAGTCTATTCTAAGAGATGAACTTGCTAGATCTAGCAAACTTAAGAATCAGGCTGTTGCTAGTGAAAATCAGATTGTCGCTAATGAACTTGAGAAACATAAGAAGAAGTCTAGCAAATCTGTTCATCATAATAAAAATGAGATCAAGCTGAAAGGCTCTTGTTACTTTGCCACCAAATCTGATTTGGATGAGATTGATGCTAGTACTACTGTTTGCTATGCTTTGGTTTGCAAAGAAACTTTATTTTCACTCGAAGATACATCTATTTCTTTGCCTCCTGCTGTCACTAATCTTTTGCAGGAGTATGCCGATGTTTTTCCAAAGGAGGTACCACCGGGCTGCCACATTCGAGGGATTGAACACCAGATTGACCTCATCCTGGGGGGCTTCCTTGCCTAATAATGCGCCGTATAGGACCAACCCGAACGAGACAAAAGAGATTCAGAGACAAGTACAAGAATTGCTCAACAAAGGTTATGTGCGTGAGTCTCTTAGCCCTTGTGCCGTTCCCGTGCTTTTAGTTCCTAAGAAGGATGGATCATGGCGCATGTGTGTTGATTGTAGAGCGATAAACAACATCACAATCAGATATCGTCATCCTATTCCAAGGTTAGATGATATGCTTGATGAATTGAGTGGCTCAATTGTGTTCTCTAAAATTGATTTGCGTAGTGGTTACCACCAGATTCGTATGAAGCTAGGAGATGAATGGAAAACAGCGTTTAAAACTAAGTTTGGTTTATATGAATGGCTTGTCATGCCCTTTACTAATGCACCCAGCACTTTCATGAGATTAATGAACGAGGTTTTACGCTCTTTTATTGGCAGATTTGTAGTGGTATACTTTGATGACATCTTGATATATAGTAGATCATTAGAGGAACATCTTGATCATTTGCGTGCCGTTTTCAATGCTCTTCGGGATGCACACTTGTTTGGCAATCTTGAGAAGTGCACCTTTTGCACAGATCGAGTCTCTTTTCTTGGATATGTTGTGACACCACAGGGAATCGAAGTTGATCAAGCCAAGGTTGAGGCCATACACAGCTGGCCTGTTCCCTGCACGGTCACACAAGTGCGGAGTTTTCTAGGACTTGCTGGTTTCTACCATCGATTTGTGAAGGACTTTAGCACCATTGCAGCCCCGCTGCATGAACTCACCAAGAAGGGTGCAACCTTCACTTGGGCTGCAGCCCAACAGGATGCTTTCAACACGCTCAAAGATAAGTTAACTCATGCACCTTTACTCCAACTTCCTGATTTCAACAAAACCTTTGAGCTTGAATGTGATGCTAGTGGAATTGGGTTGGGTGGTGTGCTGTTACAAGAGGGAAAACCTGTGGCGTATTTCAGTGAAAAGTTGAGTGGCCCTAGTTTGAACTATTCTACTTATGATAAGGAATTGCTTGCTCTAGTTTCGGACTTTGGAAACATGGCAGCATTATTTGTGGCCCAAAGAGTTTGTCATACATTCTGATCATGAATCATTGAAACACATCCGTAGTCAAGCAAAACTGAACCGTAGACATGCCAAGTGGGTTGAATTCATCGAGTCCTTTCCTTATGTCATCAAACACAAAAGGGAAGGAAAATATAATTGCTGATGCTTTGTCTAGACGTTACACCATGCTTTCACAACTTGACTTTAAAATCTTTGGTTTGGAAACTATTAAGGAACAATATGCACATGACAATGATTTCAAAGATGTATTGCTGAATTGCCAAGAGGGGAAAACATGGAACAGATTCGTCCTCACCGACGGGTTTGTCTTTAGAGCCAACAAGCTATGCATTCCAGCTAGCTCCATGCGTTTGTTATTGTTGCAGGAAGCGCATGGAGGAGGACTCATGGGACATTTTGGTGTGAAAAAGACAGAGGACATCCTTGCTGGTCATTTCTTTTGGCCCAAGATGAGAGAGACGTGGAGAGGTTCATTGCTCTTTGCACAACATGCCGTAAAGCTAAGTCACACCTTAATCCTCATGGTTTATACATGCCTCTTCCTGTTCCAAGTGCACCATGGGAAGATATTTCAATGGACTTTGTTTTAGGACTGCCTAGAACAAAGAAGGGAGGGATAGTGTGTTTGTTGTTGTGGACAGATTTTCTAAAATGGCACATTTCATACCATGTCATAAGAGCGATGATGCTACACATGTTGCTGATTTGTTCTTTTCGTGAGATTGTTCGATTGCACGGTGTGCCTAACACCATTGTTTCGATCGGGATGCAAAATTTCTTAGTCATTTTGGAGAACTTTGTGGGCTAAGCTAGGGACTAAGCTTTTATTTTCCACTACTTGTCATCCCCAAACTGATGGACAAACCGAGGTTGTCAATAGAACCTTATCTACATTGCTTAGGGCTGTTTTGAAAAGAACATAAAAATGTGGGAAGAGTGCTTGCCTCATGTTGAGTTTGCTTATAATCGTTCACACATTCTACCACTAAGAAAAGCCCTTTTGAGATTGTTTATGGGTTTGTGCCACGTGCTCCTATTGATTTGTTACCTCTTCCGACCTCGGAGGCGAGTGAACTTTGATGCTAAACAACGTGCTGAACTGATCTTAAAATTGCATGAAACCACTAAAGAGAAAATAGAGTGCATGAATGCAAAGTATAAACTAGCTGGTAGCAAAGGGAAGAAACATGTCATTTTTGAACCTGGTGATCTAGTTTGGCTCCATTTGAGAAAAGATAGGTTCCCTGATTTGCAAAAGTCTAAGTTGTTGCCTAGAGCCGATGGTCCTTTTAAAGTGTTAGAAAGGATTAATGATAATGCATACAAACTTGAGCTACCTGCAGCTTTTGGGGTTAGCCCACATTTAACATTGCAGATTTGAAGCCATATTTGGGAGAAGAGGATGAACTAGAGTCGAGGATGACTCAAATGCAAGAAGGGGAGGATGATGAGGACATCCTTCCATTGATACAACCACACCTGCTGCACAACAACGCTTCGATGACAAGAGCTCGAGCACGACAACTTAATTATCAGGTAAAGTCGTTCCTCGCTGTTCATACAAACTCGTCTCAGAATTGGATGCTACTAAATCATGGTGATGATTGTCTTATTCTTAGGAATGTTGGTCAAGACTCCATTGCCTCATGTTTTGACCCCATGATGAGGATGGAGCAGCCGAACAAGTGGGAATCATCATTAATGGGGCGCAGCTCATCTCGAGACAGCAGGGGACACTCCATCAAAAGTACCATAACTCCTTGATACAAGATCCAATGAAGCTGGTTTTGACTTGTTGGAAAGAGCACGTCGTCCTCTTTCACATGGGTCCAACCCCACTATCAGAATCTGCCGAAGCTGTGTGCAGCAAGCCAAAGGACGCAGAGACCTACAGCTTGGGCCTGGGCCTTGTACTAACTACAACCCTTTGAGGGACGCCCAGATTAGGGTTTCCCACTCCCCCTTGTGCTCTCCTCCTTATAAATAGAGCCAGCAGCCATCAGAATGAGGTTGGGTTTTGTTTAGATGCAAGATAGCTGCTGCTTCTTCCTTGTAAACGCGTGTGTCGGCTAGACCACCCGATTTGCTTGTTTCAAAACCCCAACTTGTGATTCAGATTCAGCCTTTGGCTTAAATCCGTGAGTTATTTGCTTGTTCATCTTGTTCTTGCTTGTTCTCGGTTGCTTGCAGGTTCTTGGTGTTCTTGGCACGGCAAGAACATCACAATCGGAGCCGGTGTACCTGTTGCTAAGGCGCAGCAACCTTGTGGTCGTTGTAGTCGGACAGCCAACGTCGAATCCACCCCAAATTGAGTTTATCCACACTCACCAAAAGATCAGGAACAACCCCTAGTCCCATCAATGTCATAAGAGCGATGATGCCACACATGTTGCTGATTTGTTCTTTCGTGAGATTGTTCGATTGCACGGTGTGCCTACCACCATTGTTTCTTATTGGGATGCAAAATTTTTTAGTCCTTTTTGGAGAACTTTGTGGGCTAAGCTAAGGACTAAGCTTTTATTTTCCACTACTTGTCATCCCCAAACTGATGGACAAACTGAGGTTGTCAATAGAACATTATCTACTTTGCTTAGGGCTGTTTTGAAAAAGAACATAAAAATGTGGGAAGAGTTTTTGCCTCATGTTGAGTTTGCTTATAATCGTTCACAGCATTCTACCACTAAGAAAAGCCCTTTTGAGATTGTTTATGGGTTTGTGCCACGTGCTCCTATTGATTTGTTACCTCTTTCGACCTCGGAGCGAGTGAACTTTGATGCTAAACAACGTCTTTGAATTGATCTTAAATTTGCATGAAACCACTAAAGAGAAAATAGAGTGCATGAATGCAAAGTATAAACTATTTGGTAGTAAAGGGAAGAAACATGTTATTTTTTGAACCTGGTGATCTAGTTTGGCTCCATTTGAGAAAAGATAGGTTCCCCTGATTTGCGAAAGTCTAAGTTGTTGCCTAGAGCCGATGGTCCTTTTAAAGTGTTAGAAAGGATTAATGATAATGCGTACAAACTTGAGCTACCTGTAGCTTTTGGGGTTAGCCCCATATTTAACATTGCAGATTTGAAGCCATATTTGGGAGAAGAGGATGAACTAGAGTCGAGGACGACTCAAATGCAAGAAGGGGAGGATGATGAGGACATCCCTTCCATTGATACAACCACACCTGCTGCACAACAAGGTCCGATGACAAGATCTCGAGCACGACAACTTAATTATCAGGTAAAGTCGTTCCTCGCTGCTCATACAAACTCGTCTCAGAATTGGATGCTACTAAATCATGGTGATGACTGTCTTATTCTTAGGAATGTTGGTCAAGACCCCATTGCCTCATGTTTAGACCCCATGATGAGGATGGAGCAGCCGAACAAGTGGGAATCATCATTAATGGGGTGCTCAGCTCATCTCGAGACAGCAGGAAACACTCCATTAAAAGTACCATAACTCCTTGATACGAGATCCAATGAAGCTGGTTTTTGACTTGTTGGAAAGAGCGCGTCGTTCTCTTTCACATGGGTCCAACCCCACTATCAGAATCTACCAAAGCTGTGCACAGCAAGCCAAAGGACGCACAGACCTACAGCTTGGGCCTGGGCCTTGTACTGACTACATCCCATTGAGGGACGCTCAAATTAGGGTTTCCCACTCCCCCTTGTGCTCTCCTCCTTATAAATAGAGCCAGCAGCCATCAGAATGAGGGTGGGTTTTGTTTAGATGCAAGATAGCTTTTGCTTCTTCCTTGTAAACGCGTGTGTCGGCTAGACCACCCGATTTGCTTGTTTCAAGACCCCAACTTGTGATTCAGATTCAGCCTTTGGCTTAGATCCGTGAGTTATTTGCTTGTTCATCTTGTTCTTGCTTGTTCTCGGTTGCTTGCAGGTTCATGGTGTTCTTGGCACGGCAAGAACATCACAATCGGAGCTGGTGTACCTGTTGCTAAGGCGCAGCAACCTTGTGGTCGTTGTAGTCAGACAGCCAACGTCGAATCCACCCCAAATCGAGTTTATCCACACTCACCAAAAGATCAGGAACAACCCCTTGTCCCATCATGTGGTATCAGAGCAAGGTTCTTTGGTGAGTGATTTACCGTTCATTACTTTACCTATAGTTCAGAAATATAAAATAGGATAGAACTGAAATTCCAAACACAAGTTTGAGCCTTGCTGATCTGCTTAGTTCTTTGCTTGTTGAGTTTGTGGTTTACATCGTGGTGTCAAGTGCTGGTTCTTAGGTTCTAATCCTTTAGAGTTTCGAGTTCTTGTCACGTTTGAGTCTCCACACAATCCGCTGTTGCCTTTCCCCCACTTCACCCGCTGCAATCTCCACCAATACCACCACCACCACCACCACCAAAAGAACTGCTGTTCTCTCCACCTTTCATTTGAAACCCTCACCACCATCACCTTCAAACCCGCTCCTACATAAACACTACCTTATGCACTGTCCTTTTGGTGCAAATCTGAGTACACTCGGTTCTAAAAATAAGAGAGTTCAAATTGCATATTTGTACTACTTGTTGCAATCCTTATCCCTAGTAAAAGAAAGTCTATGCTACTTGTCTGCATTCTTGTTATAATCATATTGCAAAAGTTCAGTTTGTGCTACTTGTCGAAAGGAAAAGAAAAGAAAAGAAAAGAAAAAGAAAATAGAAAAGAAAAAGAAAGGAAAAGGAGGAAAGAAAGAAAGAAAGAAAAAAGAAGGGTTAAGTTGATGCTATTTACTCTCATCATTTCCATTGTTGGTCTGGTGACAACATTTGTGTCTAGGCTCGCGTCTCTAGCACGGGTTAGCCTAGGACCAAAGACTGGTACTATCTTTGAACACTTATTCAACTTGCATTGACTAACGTGGTTCCAAATTGTACCTTGATTTTTTAAGCCACCCTGACTCCACAAATTGATATGAACCCACAAGGGTTTGTGGTCGATCTCTTCGATGAGAGGCGTGAGATAACTCGATTGGTGGATGGAGATGACGCGTTCACGGCCCGACTACACCTTCCAAGACCGCGCCTTAGCGACCGATACACCACTTCCCAAGGCCGTCACGATCTTGTGGAGCACGACAACCAGACCCCTAGGGCTCCGGCCCTGCAAGCAATCGAAGAACTAGCAAGATCGAGGAAACAAGCACTGAAATTGCAAGATAAAATTGAAGGTTTCACACTGAATCTTTATTATGAGTGGGGTTAGAAGACAAGGAGACGGGCGATTGGATCAAAGACGCTGCTACTACAAGCAAGTAGCGATGGCTAAACTTGATCTAAACAAAACCCAAGTGTTCTGGTGGCGGCTACGGGGTATATGACGTGTGGAGGACGACCACAAGAGAGTTTGGGTCGTGCTCCAACCTAGGATGCGTCCCTCACTGGACTCTAAACGATACAAGCCCATTGGGCTAACTTAAGGTGGCGCAGACACCACAGACAGAATAGACCTCTCGGTGATTTTGGACTGTTGATGCCGCTTCTGAGCAGGTATGAGTACGAGGTCAGATCCGTATGAAATTAGACTTTATTAGCTTTCCAACAAGTCCAGAATCACCCCAATCCGACTCCAGTATGTAACCGTGGCGACCGCACTGCCGCGATTGGAGGTGTTGCAGTCCGAATCCAGCCTACGCGAGTCCTTTTCCCTTCGGTCTTCTCCTTGATTCCTAATCAAAACAAGAGTGCACGTGTCTCCAAGATCTAAACAGGATGGACAAGAGCTCAACAAGGAACTCACTTGATGATTAAGTTTTTCGAGCACGAGCACGAGTAATAGGACCAGCAGTGTGTCGGCGTGGGACAGGCGTGGATGTATGATCGGTGTTGATGTCCTCATCATCCTCCCTTTCTTGAATTTGAGTCGTCCTCGACTCAAGCTCATCTTCCTCACCCAAATAAGGCTTCAAATCTGCAATGTTAAATGTGGGACTAACCCCAAAATCTGCAGGAAGATCAAGCTTATATGCATTCTCATTTATTCGTTGCATCACTTTAAAAGGACCATCTGCTCTAGGCATCAATTTAGATTTTCTTAATTCAGAAAACTGTCATTTCATAAATGCAACCAAACCAAATCTCCAGGTTCAAGAATCAATTCCCTTCTACCTTTATCTCCAAGCAAATTTGTACTTAGCATTCATGCGCTCTATGTTTTCTTTAGTGGTTTCTTGTAGTTTTAGCATCAATTCAAAGACGTTGTTTAGCATCAAAATTCAACTTTTGAGAACTTGGCAATGGCATTAAATCAATAGGAGCACGTGGTAACAAGCCATAAACAATCTCAAAGGGACACATCTTCGTAGTAGAATGCAATGACGATTATAAGAAAACTCAATATGAGGCAAACAATCTTCCCACATCTTAATATTCTTCTTTAAAACAGTCCTTAACATAGTAGACAAAGTTCTATTCACAACTTCAGTTTGACCATCAGTTTGGGGGGTGACAAGTGGTGGAAAATAAAAGCTTAGTCCCCAATTTGGCCCATAAAGTTCTCCAAAAATGGCTAAGAAATTTAGCATCACGATCGAAACAATTGTATTTGGCACACCATGCAAGCGAACAACTTCTCGAAAGAACAAATCAGCAATATTTGTAGCATCATCGGTTTTATGACATGGTATGAAATGTGCCATTTTAGAGAATCGATCCACAACCACAAAAACACTATCTCGCCCTTTCCTAGTCCGTGGCAATCCCAACACAAAATCCATAGAAATATCCTCCCAAGGAGCACTAGGAACAGGAAGAGGCATATACAAACCATGTGGATTCAACCGGGACTTAGCCTTTTGACATGTTGTGCAGCGAGCAACAAATCTCTCCACGTCTTGTCGCATCTTTGGCCAAAAGAAATGACTAGCAAGAATGTCCTCCGTCTTCTTCGCTCCAAAATGCCCCATCAAGCCACCTCCATGCGCTTCTCTGCAGCAACAACAAGCTTAACGGAGCTAGCTGGAATGCATAGCTTGTTAGCTCTAAACACAAACCCATCATTGACGATGAATTTGTTCCACGTTTTCCCATCTTTACAATGCAGCAAACACTTCTTTAAAATCAGCATCATGAGCATATCGGTCTTTAATTATTTCTAACCCAAAGATCTTGTAATCAAGTTGATTCAACAAAGTATATCTCCTAGACAATGCATACTGCAATGATATTATCCTTCCCTTTCTTGTGTTTGATAACATAAGGAAAAGATTCAATAAATTCAACCCATTTTGCATGTCTACGATTCAGTTTTCCTTGACTACGAATATGCTTCAGAGATTCATGATCAGAATGTATAACAAATTCTTTGGGCCACAAATAATGCTGCCATGTTTCTAATGTCCGCACTAGAGCATATAATTCCTTATCATATGTAGAATAATTAAGAATAGGCCCGCTCAATTTCTCACTAAAGTATGCAACAGGTTTGCCTTCTTGTAACAAAACACCACCCAATCCAATTCCACTCAGTATCACATTCAAGCTCGAAAGTCTTATTAAAATCGGGGAGTTGGAGTAGAGGTGCATGTGTTAACTTATCTTTCAGCACATGGAAGGCGTGCTCTTGTGCTTTGCCCCAAGAAAAGGGCACTCCCTTCTTTGTAAGCTCATTCAATGGTGCAGCAATGGGGCTGAAGTCCTTCACAAAACGGCGATAGAAACCAGCAAGTCCTAGGAAACTCCGCACTTATGTGACCGTCGTGGGTACAGAGCCATCCTTGTATAGCTTCCACCTTGGCTTTATCAACCTCAATTCCTGTGGAGTGACAACATAGCCAAGAAAGCGATACTCAATCGGTGCGAGAAAGTGCACTTCTCAAGGTTACCAAACAAACGTGCATCACGAGAGCATTGAAAACAGCACGTAAGTGATCAAGGTGTTCATCCATGGATTTGCTATAAATTAGTATATCATCAAAATAGACGACAAAAATTTCCCAATGAAAGCACGCAAAACCTCGTTCATTAATCTCATGAAAGTACTAGGTGCATTAGTTAACCCAAAAGGCATGACTAACCACTCATATAGACCGAACTTAGTTTTGAAAGCAGTTTTCCATTCATCTCCCAATTTCATACGAATCTGGTGGTACCCACTACATAAATCAACCTTTGAAAACACAACAACACCACTCAATTCATCAAGCATATCATCTAATCGTGGAATAGGGTGTCGATATCGAATGGTGATATTATTAATAGCCCTACAATCAACACACATGTTGTGTTCCATCTTTCTTAGGCACTAAAATCCTTCGGACACAGCACAAGGACTAAGAGACTCACGCACATAACCTTTGTCTAGTAGTTCTTGCACTTGTCGCTGAATTTCCTTCGTTTCTTCCGGATTGGTCTGTATGGCGCACGGTTGGGCAAAGATGCTCCGAGGATAAGATCAATTTGGTGCTCAATCCCGCGTATTGGTGGCAGTCCTACCTGGTATCTCAATGGGAAACACATCGAATACTCCCGCAAAATGTTAGCAACAATAGGGGGCAAAGAACGTTGCATATCCTCAAATGAAATCAAAGCATCCTTGCATACCAAAGCATAAGCAATAGAGGTGGATGCATTGAACTCATTAATATCAGATTTTGTAGCAAGCATACAACGTCCTTTCAATTTTATCTCATCTTTGTCATCAACAACAGATTTATCATTTTATTGCTCTCGCTCTTTGCTTTTGCAGCCTTAGTAACATCAGATTGCATAATAGCTTCAGGAGACATAGGATGCAACACAATTTTTCGATCATGGTATAGAAACGAATATTGATTTGATCTACCATGATGCATCGAATCTCTATCAAATTGCCATGGTCTACCTAGCGAGAATATTGCAAGCTTGCATAGGCACAACATCACATTCAACAATATCTTTGTATGATCCGATGGCAAAATCGATTCGCACAAGTCTCGCATTTTGCCTTACCACCTTTTGTTCAGCCATTGGATGTAGTAGGGATGGGGGTGTGGTTTGGTGGTGAGGGCGAGCTTACATACCATGTCGCTACTTGCCAAGTTGTTGCAGCTACCTCCATCAATGATCATGCGGCACAACGCTCCTTGATGACACACTTTGTTTGGAATAAAGTGTGTCGCTGATTTTGCTCCGCCTTCTCCATTTGTGCACTAAGCACTCATTTGTACAATCAAGCTCTCATAGTGCTCCGTGTCACCTGCATTAATGTGTTCTTCTATGTGTTTCTCACTACCGCATAGTCGGCCGCAAGCAATGCAAGTGTATCTTCATCAAAATCACTAGCAGATGAACACTCACCATCATCTTTGACAATCATAACACACTTGTTTGGGCGATCACGCATCATATGGCCATATCCCTTGCACCGATGACATTGTATGTTGCTTGTTCTACTGTCGATGCCACGGATGAAGTACTCATGACCAGACTTTTTGCGCTTGTCTTCGCCATCTTGAATTGGGTGGGGCAGCTCGAGTCTTGTCACTAGATGATGGCGCGAGAATGCGTGTAGACGGAGTTGTAGACGTCTTGCCGCTGCCATGAACTAGCTTTCCTGCAGAAACATTAGTCCTTGCGCTAGCACGTCGTCCCTGCACTTCCCGTTCAGCTTTACAAGCAAGATGACAGTTTAGTTACGTTATTGTATTCTTTGTAAACGAGGATATCCTGAATTTCCGATTTAACCCACCTAAAAATCTAGCCATAGCAGGTTCCTCATCCTCCTCTAATTTACAACGAAACATACCCATTTGTAATTCACGATAGTATTCTTCTACACTTTTAGAACCTTGTCTCAATTCTTTGCAACTTATTTATCATATCACGGGCATAGTAAGATGGAACAAATCTAGCTCTCATGGCTCGTTTCAAGCATCCCAAGTTTTAGGGTATGTTAGGATTTTTCTTGCCATATTCGATCCACCAAACAGAAACAAAATCTGTGAACTCACTAGTAGCAGCCCTAACACGTGTGTTCTCGTGGAAATTCATGGCATGCAAACTTTTGATCAACAGCAATCTCCCAAGTAATGTATGCATCAGGTCATATTTACCATCAAAAGGAGGTATTTTAAATTTAATCTTACTAAAAGCATCATCATTATTGTGTGTACCTCGGCGACGACGGCGGCCACCCATACCTCTATGGTTGTGACGTAGGCGACGTCGATCACGCAGTGTCTCGATCATCATGTTCAATATATCACCGTGTATTCTTCATCATAACTACCATCCTCTCGATCTTCCTCCTTTTCTTCTTTATGCTTGTCTTTATCATTGTTGTGGAGGTCATCAAAATGCCTCGTGAGAGAGCAGCAAGGCCTTTGTCCACACTAGCAATGGACTTCTCCAAACACCGCAAGCTTGTTGTTTGCGGCAATCTGCGTAGCCTCCAACCGCCCAAGTTTGTCATTTGTCACCGCAAGTCATTATCAAGTCCCTCCGTGTGCAGCTTCACTTTCCTTTCAAAATGTTGTATGACGCCCTTTGTGCGAGGCGAATGTGGAATTTGGTTATCTTCGCTCGGACCTGGCATGGTTCAAAGACAAAGACAACAAGAAGACAAGTGAAGAAATAAAAGCCCTACAACTACTAGGATGTAGCTACATGAGTCGCTCACTCTCCACCAGTTACACAAGTTCTTACCAGTTCTTACCTTGCTCGATAGGAGGGGTCGTCTACCAACAAGTCTGCAGACAATGGATGAAGTGTATCGGTGCCATGACGCAGAGAGACACATCAAGGCTGTAGAATATGTGGAGCTATAGGTGAGTGAAACAAGGAACGAACTAGCACCGCGTTAGTTACAAAAAGCAAGCTGAATAAATCATTCAATCTGGCGGTCTTGTCTTGGTCCTAGTCTAGACCGTGCTAGAGACGCGAGTCCGGACACAAAGGAGAGCACAACACACCACCCAAAGTGAACGAAAAATCTCTAAGATCAGCCCCGTTCTCTTCTTTTCTTTTGCTTCTTTTCTTTTTTTTCTTTCTTTTTTTTTTTGAATATATTTTTTTCAGGGGGCACTCAAAACTGATTATATGAACAAGAACACTCCCAAAGAGTAACTCAAGACACACACACACACACACACACTCTCTCTCTCTAGAGTAAGCCACTCGTTTAGATATGAATACTTTGCTGCGTGGTTAGTTTGATATTTGTAGCACAGGGTGAGGCGATTCCTCGTCCGATTGGAACTTCCAATTCTACTCGGACTTGGCCAACAAATGAGGAATAACCGATTCCTTGATCCGACTCAAACTTGAAAACCTACTTGGATTCGCCAACAGAGAGAGGAACAGCCGATTCCTTGTCCGATTCAAACTTCAAACCCTACTTGGATTCGCCAACAGAGAGACTATATGATAGCTGCGTGTTGTGATAGGAAAGTGACAAGAACTCGAAACTCTAAGGGAATAAACTAAGATCAGCAATCCGACACACCCGATGCAACCGAATATTCAACAAGCCCTAACTAGGTAGCACTAGCCACGGCTCAAAGGTCTATAGGATTGCGTGAAACTAATCTACTATTTTTTTGGCTTTTCCGGACTATAGGAAAAATAAAGCAGTTGAAGGATTGGAAGTCTCTCACCGATAAACCTTGCTCGATACCAATTGATATGAACCCACAAGGGTTTGTGGTCGATCTTTCGATGAGAGGCGTGAGATAAATCGATTGGTGGATGGAGATGACGTTCACGGCCCGACTACTGACCTTCCAAGACCGCGCGCTTAGCGACCGATACACCACTTCCCAAGGCCGTCATGATCTTGTGGAGCACGACAACCAGCCCCTAGGGCTCCTGATCCTGCAAGCAATCGAAAAACTAGCAAGATCGAGGAAACAAGCCTTTGAAATTGCAAGATAAAATTGAAGGTTTCACATGAATCTTATTATGAGTGGGGTTCAAGACAAGGAGACGGGCGATCGGATCAAAGACGCGCTGCGCCTACAAGCAAGTAGCGATGGCTAAACTTGATCTAAACAAAACCCAAGTGTTCTCGGTGGCGGCTACGGGGGTATATGGACGTGTGGAGGACGACCACAAGAGAGTTTGGGTCGTGCTCCAACCCTAGGATGCGTCCCTCTTGGACTCTAAACGATACAAGCCCATTGGGCTAACTTAAGGTGGCGTAGCACCACGGGATGAATAGACCTCTCGGTGATTTTTGGACTGTTGACGCCGCTTCGAGCAGGTATGAGTACGAGGTCAGATCCGTATGAAAGTAGACTTTATTAGCTTTCCAACAAGTCTAGAATCACCCCCAATCCGACTCAGAGTATGTAACCGTGGCGGCATGTCGCCGATTGGAGGTGTGTCATGAGTCCGAATCTAGCCTACGCGAGTCCTTTTCCTTTCGGTCTTCTCCTTGATTCCTAATCAAAACAAGAGTGCACGTGTCTCCAAGATCTAAACAGGATGGACAAGAGCTCAAGAAGGAACTCACTTGATGATTAAGTTTTCGAGCACGAGCACGAGTAATAGGACCAAAGCGAGGTGTCGGCGTGGGCCGGCGTGGATGTATGATCGGTGTTGATGTCCTCATCACAAATTATCTACAACGTCACGAGGTTCTACTTGCTACTACTTGTGTTGTTCTTGTCGTCGCCAACACCATCTCGCATAGCAAGGTAAGGACATGTAAGAACTTCGGTTTCACATCTTTGAGGAATGAAAATTGTTGCCAGCTAATTCAGGTTAGTTGGTAGGACATATTTTCTTGTGATTCCTTGCTACATACTAACCATGGCAGGAGAAGGTGAAAGAACCCTCCACAATCACCTCGATCAAAAGCCTTGCCGCAACACTTTGAACGCATAAAGTGAGGCTCCATGCTGAACACCTTGATGAGGATGTTCATGTCACCAATGAGCGCCTTTGGTCAATTGGAGACGGCTCAGATTGAGACCAACACCAAGTTGGCTTCCTTGGAAGGCACTCTTGGTTCTGTTAATACATCTCTTGTAGGTGTCTTGGAGCGATTGGAGAGGATGGAATAGAATCATTTGTGATGGTTTCGAACAACATAATCATAACAACAACAACACCATGGGCGAGTGGTGCTGGTCATGATGAAGAAGAATATGCACGGTGGACAATCGAGCTAGATGAGGAGGTGAATGGTCATCGACTTATCGAACAACATCGCCCGCCGCCATGAGATAGGTCCTCGCCGATAGTAGGGGAGTGCCCGATCTTTCGGTGAGTGGAGATAATTTCGATCCGGTGGAAGTAGACCCTCACGATCCGACTACGACGAGCGAACCCAAGCGCCAATGCAATCGCTGAACCAACTCCCGATGGTTACCAACTCGCCGGTGCGAGATCACCGATCACGAAGATCGTTTCTGCACGCAATCGAAAAACGAACAAGAAAAGACGCGAGCAATCACAATTATCGCTCGAAGGTGGAGTTCGAATCACACAAAGACGGGCGCGGAATTGCCGTGTTCGAGAGTAGCTAAAGCTAGATGTAAAACAAAACTCGAGTTGTAAACAAAAGGACTCCGACTAAATAAAGGGGCGCAGCCCCGGAGTCCAGATCGACGGCAGGAGGGGGGGGCGCCACCAGGGGAAAGGCGGCGGCTCCCAGCCCCTAGGCGCCCACAGGCTGCCCTGTTGGGCCCTCTTCTTATTCCGCTGGCCCTTCGTTCCTTAACAAGCATGATGAAGTTTAATTCTCTCGCAGACGGCCCGAGTGATTGGCCCTAGATGATCAAGCTGAGGCGCTCGAGGTGCTGCTTTGGTGTAGATGTACTCGTGGTGTCCTCATCATCCTCCCTTCTTGAATTGAAGTCGTCCTCGACGGCAACTCCTCATCTTCGCCCGCATAAGGTTTCAAATCTGCAACATTAAAACTCGTGGAAACACCAAACTCATGCAGCAGGTCAAGGATGTAAGCATTATCATTAATCTTGGTTAGTACTTTAAAAGGACCAGCAGCACGTGGCATCAATTTAGAACGACGTAAAGTAGGAAAACGATCCTTTCTTAAATGCAACCAAACCAGATCACCCGGTTCAAAAGTAACATGTTTTCTCCCTTTACTACCCGCAACCTGATATTTAGCATTAGCAGTAGCAATGTTTTGTTTAGTTTGTTCATGCAAGCTAATCATTTGATCAATATGTGCAGCTGGCATCTATGTGTGGAGCGTCCTCGGCATCAAGAGCAAACAAATCAATGGGCGCCGAGGAATATAACCATAAACAATCTGAAAGGGACACATTTTTGTAGAAGAATGCGTTGCATGATTATAAGCAAACTCAACATGAGGCAAGCAATCCTCCCAACGTTTCAAGTTTTTATCTAAAACAGCCCTAAGCATGGTTGACAAAGTTCGATTAACCACCTCGGTTTGCCCATCATCACCGAGGGTGACAAGTAGTGCTAAACAGCAATTTAGTTCCCATTTTATTCCACAGTGATCTCCAAAATGACGAGAAACTTAGCATCACGATCAGAGACTATTGTATTTGGAATACCATGCAAACGAATAATCTCTTTAAAGAACAATTCAGCAATATTGCTAGCATCATCAGTCTTATGACAAGGTATAAAATGAGCCATTTTGGAGAAACGATCAACAACCACAAAAATACTGTCCCTCCCCTTCTTAGTTCGAGGCAATCCCAAAACAAAGTCCATAGAAATATCAAGCCAAGGGAAGTAGGAACAGGCAAAGGCATGTACAAACCATGGTTGTTCAATCGTGACTTAGCTTTCTCGGCAAGTATTGCAACGTGCAACAAGGCGCTCAACATCAGCAGCGCATCCGGGGCCAAAAGAAATGAGCAGCCAGCACCTCATGCGTCTTGTAGACGCCTAAAGTGCCCCATGAGACCGCCTCCATGCGCTTCAGAAACAACAAACGACGAACCGAGCTAGCTGGAACACACACGACTTGTTAGCGCTAAACAGAACCCGTCTGTATGTGAAATTTGCCCCATGGTTTGCCATGAATACAATGGGCAAAAGCATCTTTAAAATCAGCATCATCCACATATTGATCCTTCACGGTTTGCAGGGCCAAAATTTTAAAATCTAACTGTGATAGCATGGTATAGCGACGAGACAAAGCATCAGCAATAACATTTTCTTTCCCGCTCTTGTGTTTAATAATGTAAGGAAAAGACTCAATGAATTCTACCCATTTAGCATGACGACGGTTCAGGTTTGTTTGGGTACGAATATGTTTTAAAGCCTCATGATCGAATGAATTATAAACTCGCGATGCCAAAGGTAGTGCTTTGCCAAGTATGCAAAGTGCGCACTAAAGCATAAAGCTCCTTATCATAAGTAGAATAATTCAAGCTAGCACCACTTAATTTCTCGCTAAAATAGGCAACAGGTTTTCCTTCTTGTAATAAAACAGCACCTAGCCCAATACCGCTAGCATCACATTCAAGCTCAAACACTTTAGTAAAATCAGCAAGCGCAAGAGAGGAGAATTGGTTAACTTATCTTTCAAGGTGCTGAACGCAACCTCTGCGAATCACTCCAAGCAAAGGGACATCCTTCTTTGTAAGCTCATGTAGAGGCGCTGCAATGGAGCTAAAATCACGAACAAACCTGCGGTAGAAACCTGCAAGGCCAAGAAAGCTTCAATTTGTGTGACCGTCGTCGGTGTAGGCCACGCCCGAATGGCATCGATCTTCTTGCTATCCACCTCAATGCCTGTGGAGTAACAACATAGCCAAGAAACGAGACTCGTTGTGTGCAAAACATGCATTTTTCGATGTTAGCAAATAAATTGGCCGCAGACATAACGCATCAAAAACAGCACATAAATGGTCTAAATGCTCTTCCATAGACTTGCTGTAAATAAGGATATCATCAAAATAGACAACTACAAACAATCCTATGAAGGGCCTCAGAACTTCATTCATCAAACGCATAAAAGTGCTTTGGGAGCATTCGTCAAACCAAACGGCATAACCAACCATTCATATAACCCAAATTTCGTTTTTAAAAGCCGTTTTCCATTCATCACCTAATTTCATGCGAATCTGATGGTAGCCACTACGCAAATCAATCTTAGTAAAAATAATGGCACCACTAAGCTCATCTAGCATATCATCAAGGCGTGGTATAGGATATCGGTAGCGAATGGTAATGTTATTAATAGCACGACAGTCTACACACATACGCCAAGAGCCATCTTTCTTTGGAACAAGTAACACAGAACAGAGCAAGGGCTAAGAGACTCACGAATATAACCCTTGTCAAGCAACGCCTGTGCACTGTCGCTGGATCTCCTTTGTCTCATCCGGATTTATGCAGTGCACGGGCGCAGTTCGGGAGCTGTCTTGCCGGGAATGATGTCGATCTGGTGCTCAATGCCACGAAGTGGTGGAAGGCCTGGTGGCAAATCTTTGGAAAGACATCAGCGTACTCTCGCAAAATGTTAGCAACAAATAGGGGAATATCCAAAGACGGTGTATCATCAAGGGAAACGAGCACACGAGAGCATATAAGGGCATAGCATGGGAAAGTAGCATCGTGTAACTTATCAAAATCAGCTCGTGTAGCAAGCAAAACAGGAGCATTTAACTTGATTTCAGAATTAACAGAGGTCGATGGTGCAAGTTGTTTAGCAGTTTTAGCAGCTCTCGAGCAAGATCATCTTTAAGAATTTGTTCAGGTGTCATTGGATGTATAATTATTTTTGACCCTTAAACATGAGAGAATAGTGATTGGAACGACCATGATGCAAGCTATCAAGTATCATATTGCCAAGGTCGCCCAAGTAATGTGAGAGAGAGCATACTTCCATGGGAATAACATCACAATCGACAAAATCAGAATAAGCACCCATGGAGAAAGGAACACGGACCGAACGAGTAATTCTTAGTTTCCCACCATCATTAAGCCATTGAATGTGATATGGATGTGGATGCTTACGAGTGGGTAAAGACAACTTGTCAACCAGCGCGGTACTTTCATTAAATTGTTGCAAAATGCCATTGTCGATGATGATCTGAATGGATCGCTCTTGCACAACGCCTTGGTATGGAAAAGAGTGTATTTGATTCGTCTCAAAGCGTAGCGACACTGTGTACTAAGAACACGCTGCACAACAAGACTTTCATACCTATCGGCGTCGTCCGGGTTGACATGTACGTCCGTCTTCTTTGCATGGACGATGGCAAGCATAGCGGGTTGAATATCGCCAGAATCACTAGCGGAAGAATACTCACCATCATCACGAATGAGCAAGGCACGCTTGTTCGGACATTCCCGAGACACATGGCCAAATCCTTGCAACGAAAAGCATGAATATCCCGTGTGCGGCGTGTGGAAGGAAGCGCACTGTGGGACGGAGGAGTACTGCAGAAGTGGCTGCCCGCTCACGTGGTGTAGTGGTGGGTGTGGACGGCAGTCGGGGCGCGGTCTTTGAACGGATGTCGAGCTTCATTCTGCAAAAGAGTTAGAATATGGCTTCGAGCGGCGTCCCTGTATTTGACGTTCAGCTTTGCAAGCAAATTCAAATAATGTGGTCATATCATAATACTCTTTGTAATCAAGTATATCCTGAATTTCACGGTTTAAACCACCACGAAAACGTGCCATAGCAGCATCGTTTTCCTCAACTAACCCACACCGAATCATGCCTTTTTGTAATTCCTGGTAATAGTCCTCTACAAATTGTGAACCCTCTTTGAAAACATTGCATTTTATTAAGCAAATCGCGAGCATAATAAGAAGGTACAAATCAGTATCGCATAGCGCTTTTAATTGATCCCATGTGGTTGGGCAGAGCGGGATGTTTTTGTTTATATTCACGCCACCAGATTAAAGCAAAATCAGTAAATTCACTAATAGCAGCTTTAACTTGAGAATTAGCGAGGAATATCATGGCATGAAAATTTCTGGTCGACTTCTAATTCCCAATCAAGATATGCAGCAGGATCATATTTGCCATTAAAAGATGGAATTTTAAATTTTATCTTAGCAAAAGAATCATTACCGGGACGGCGTGGCACACGGCGAGCGCGGCCTTGACGGTCTCCACCGTCCTGCTCCGTGTCACCAACATAATCGTCTTTGGAGATCCGAGACCAGCTGCGTGCTCAATGAGTCGGCGTGACACGATGGTGTCGAAGCGTGGTCTTGGTGGTTTGTCTGCGAGAGGTCTAGTTGATCGAACCGCTCGTTCGCCGTAGTGACCGTGGAATCCATCCGTTCATGCATCGTCTTGATGTCGGTGGCAAGTCCATCAAGCCGTGTCCGCATGTCCCGCAGCTCATCCTTCACGCGTCGCCGCCGCTTCGCCATGGTTAGCGCAAACACAAAACCGATGCCAAAATAGGGTGTAACGGTTCACAAGGCGCCACACTAGTGTTATTATCAATGTCTTATCCGTTCTTACCTAGCACACAGGGGGCGACCCACAACCGAACCGGAGGAACTCGTGAAAGATTGGAGCGGCGATTGCACGGGAACAAAGTCACTCGTCAGAGAACTATGTGGAGTTCGGGTAGGCCGCACTCAAGTCAAGGATTAGCAATTAACGAATGCAGATTAGCGAATGTTCAATAAGTATCCAAAGTACAAGTCACAAGTGCTTTGGCTAAGACGTGTCCTAGACGTGAAGCGCAACAAGGTGAAACAAAGGACGATGGGAAGAACTCACAGAACAAGCAAATAGCCCGGATTTTTTTTTTTTTTTTTTTTTGCACTATTTTTTATTTTTTTATTTTTCTCCGAACAAGGATCACAAAAGATGGAACCACAAAATTGGCACCTACAACCGAGGTGTTATGTGGCCTCTGAGAAAACAACACGCGTTCTCTCGAAAAACGTGCAAAACCCTTGACAATTTTTTTTTTTCTATATATTCCCGAATTTTTTGGGGATTTTGACGAAACCAAACAGACCGAAGGTGTGAGTTTGGGTCGGCTCCAAATGGTGTCGAGATGCTCCACAAAAATTTCAGATTTTTCTCGACAAACGAAATAAAAGTTATGCCTGTTTTACGAAGGTATCTCAAGTTATGTTTTTCGGAAGGCACAACACGGCGGCGGCGGTTTAGGGGCAAAGCGTCCCTAAACTCCAACACCGATCACAGGATCAATCGTCCCTGTGACTAACAGCAGCAGTAGGTAGGCGCCAGATGATGTAAGGAGGGCTGCGATGCAGGAGAAATAACAAATGGTGGCAACCTATCTAGGGTTAGCGGCCAAGAGAGATCACACAAGGCTGCTAAGCGGGGGCAAGTCGAGTAATATGGTGGCTTCGACTTGTTGTTTGGGAACGTGGGTGGGATAGCGGCGGAAACAAAGAATAGCAACAGTGCGGTTGAACTACGACCACGAACACAATCCTAAACCAAAGCAACAAGACTCGACCACGGAAACAAACTCAACAATGCGAAATCGGAGCGAAATTGCAAAGGCACAAAGGTTGATAGGACAGCGGAAAGTAAAATATTTTTTGGCTTTTGTGGACTCTAGGTAATGAACAAAATGAATCGGAAAACACTCGATAAAGCTCACCGATCAACACGGAAATCGATACCACTTGATAGTAGGGGAGTGCCCGATCTTTCGGTGAGTGGAGATAATTTCGATCTGGTGGAAGTAGACCCTCACGATCCGACTCACGACGAAAGCGAACCCAAGCGCCAATGCAATCGCTGAACCAACTCCCGATGGTTACCAACTCGCCCAAATGCGAGATCACCGATCACGAAGATCGTTTTCGCACGCAATCGAAAAACGAACAAGAAAAAGACGCGAGCAATCACAATTATCGTCAAGGTGGAGTTCGAATCACACAAAGACGGCGCGGAATTTGCCGTGTTGTTCGAGAGTAGCTAAAGCTAGATGTAAAACAAAACTCGAGTTGTAAACAAAAGGGACTCCGACTAAATAAAGGGGCGCAGCCTCGGAGTCAGAGACGACGGCAGGGGGGGGGCGCCACCGGGGAAAGGCGGCGGCTCCCAGCCCTAGGCGCCCACAGGCTGCCCTGTTGGCCCTCTTCTTATTCCGCTGGCCCTTCGTTCCTTAACAAAGATGATGAAGTTTAATTCTCTCTGACGGGCCCGAGTGATTGGCCCTAGATGATCAACCTGAGGCGCTCGAGGTCTTGCTGGTGTAGATGTACTCGTGGTGTCCTCATCACTCGCTTCACCACAACAAGAGGTACGTGCCAATGACTCATTTGGAAAGATTAAATTCACCATACACCGCTTTTGATGGCGGTATAATCCTCGATATGTACCTTAGTTGGGAATTAGTTGTTGATCGAAATTTACTTGCCATGATTTCCCGAGGACAAACGTGTTAGGGCTGCAACTAGTGAGTTTCTTGACTTTGCCTCTATTTGGTGGTATGAATACCATCGTAAGAACCCAAATAACACACCAACTTGGGATGCTTTGAAACGGGTCATGCGGGCCAGATTTGTTCCTTCTTATTATGCCCGTGATCTTTTACATAAGTTGCAACAATTGAGGCAAGGATCCAAATCTGTAGAAGAGTACTATCAAGAGCTACAAATGGGTATGCTTCGTTGCGGGCTAGAGGAAAATGAGGATGGTGCCATAGCTAGATTTATGGGTGGGCTGAACCGAGAGATTCAGGACATTCTAGCTTATAAGGAATATAATTCTGTCAATCGTTTATTTCACCTTGCTTGTAAAGTTGAACGAGAAGTGCAGGGACGACGAGCTAGCATGAGGGCTAACATTCCTGCAGGTCGTGCTAGAGACGGTGTTAGTGTCGGTGGAAGATAGGTGCACGGTTTGCACCAAATGTACCGTAGGGTCAGAAATCATTTTGGACGCTCCCGATGGTACTTCTAGGTGAAGAGGCTCAAGTGGAAGCTCATTACTGGCGTTTGGAGATAGTGTTAATCTTGACGCAAGATTGGTGGACAGTTGGCGCCGAACGTACCATAGGCTCATAAAATCATTTCGGACGCACTAGATGGAACTCCTAGGTGACGTGGGTCGTGTGGAATCTTGTTTTGGTCCTTTATGAGATCGTACTAGTATCGGTGCAAGAAAGGTGCACGGTTTGCACCAATTGTACCATAGGGTCAGAAATCATTTTGGACGCTCCCGATGGTACACCAAGGTTACGTGGGTCATGTCGAATCTTGTTTTGGTCCATTTGGAGATAGTGTTAGTGTCGGTGCAAGATAGGTGCACGGTCTACGCTAACCGTACCATAGGCTCAGGAATCATTTTGGACGCACCCGATGGTACTGCTGGTGACGAGGCTCAACTAAAAGATCATTTCGGTCCGTTTGGAGATAGTGGCAATATTGACGCAAGATGGGTGCACGGTTTGCGCAGTACGTACCATAGGCTCGGAAATCGTTTTGGACACACCCGTTGGAACTCCTAGGCGACGTGGGTCATGTCGAATCTTGTTTTGGTGCATTCGGAGACGGTGTTACCGTCGGTGCAAGATAGGTGCACGGTTTGAACCAAATGTACCATATGGTCAGAAATCGTTTTGGACGCTCCCGATGGTATCCTAGGTTACGTGGGTCATGTCGAATCTTGTTTCGGTCCATTTGGAGACGGTGTTAGCGTCGGTGCAAGATACATGCACGGTTTGCGGCAAACGTACCATAGGCTCAGGAATCATTTTGGACGCACCCGATGGTACTACTTGGTGATGAGGCTCAACTAAAAGCTCATTTTGGTCGGTTTGGAGATAGTGGTAATATTGACGCAAGGTGGGGGCACGGTTTGCGCCGAACGTTCCATAGGCTCAGAAATCATTTTGGACGCACCCGATGGAACTCCTAGGTGACGTGGGTCAGGTGGAATCTTCTTTTGGTCTGTTTGGAGACGGTGTTAGTGTCGGTGGAAGATAGGTGCACGGTTTGCACCAAATGTATCATAGGGTCCGAAATCGTTTTGGACACACCCGATGGTACTTCTAGGTGAGGAGGCTCAAGTGGAAGCTCATTACTGGCATTTGGAGATAGTGCTAGTCTTGACACAAGATTGGTGCACAGTTGGCGCCGAACGTACCATAGGCTCAGAAAATCATTTTGGATGCACTAGATGGAACTCCAAGGTGACGTGGGTCGTGTGGAATCTTGTTTTGGTCCTTTATGAGATCGTACTAGTATCGGTGCAAGATAGGTGCACGGTTTGCACCAATTGAACCGTCGGGTCAGAAATCGTTTTGGACGCTCCCGATGGTATCCTAGGTTACGTGGGTCATGTCGAATCTTGTTTTGGTCCATTTGGAGATAGTGTTAGTGTCGGTGCAAGATAGGTCCACGGTCTACACTAACTGTACCATAGTCTCAGGAATCATTTTGGACGCACCCGATGGTACTGCTGGTGACGAGGCTCAACTGAAAGATCATTTCGGTCCGTTTGGAGATATTGGTAACATTGACGCAAGATGGGTGCACGGTTTGCGCAGAACGTACCATAGGCTCAGAAATCGTTTTGGACACACCCGTTGGAACTCCTAGGCGACGTGGGTCATGTGGAATCTTGTTTTGGTGCATTCGGAGACGGTGTTAGCGTCGGTGCAAGATAGGTGCACGGTTTGAACCAAATGTACCATATGGTCAGAAATCGTTTTGGACGCTCCCGATGGCATCCTAGGTTACGTTGGTCATGTCGAATCTTGTTTCGGTGCATTTGGAGACGGTGTTAGCGTCGGTGCAAGATAGGTGCACGGTTTGCGCCAAACGTACCATAGGCTCAGGAATCATTTTGAACGCACCCGATGGTACTACTAGGTGATGAGGCTCAACTGAAAGCTCGTTTCGGTCGGTTTGGAGATAGTGGTAATATTGACGCAAGGTAGGTGCGCGGTTTGTGCCGAACGTTCCTGATATGAACCCGCTAGGGTGAATCCCGATCTTTCGATGAGAGAAGGTGGATAACTCGATTTGGGGATGGAGATGACGTTCACGGCCCGACTACAACCATCCAAGGATGCTGTGCCTTAGCAACCGATATACCACCTCCAATGGCCGTCGCGATCTTGTGGAGCACGATCAACCAAACCACTAGGGTAATTCCTGCAAGCAATCGAGGAACAAGCAAGAACCAGTAGAACAAGCAACTCAATTGCAAATATGGAGATGAAAAAACAATTCAAGTCACAAAGTTGGGGTTCTGAATCGAGTAGAACGGATGGTCCAGTCGACACACGCGTCTACAAGGAAGTAGCAATGGCTAAACTTCCAACAAAACAAAACCCAATCTGTTTGTGGCGGCTCTAATCCTTATTAATACATAGGGGAACAACCAGGGGGGTGTTGGGGTCGTTCTCCAACCCTAGGACGCGTCCCTAATGGACCCAACTTGATACATGGGTCATCGGCCCAAAATAGGGTGACGCAGCACCAAAGGCAGAAAAGGTCCCGGCGTTGAAATGATGACTGCAGAAGCATCGGATAAGACATGGCCATGAGTCCAGATCCGTTGGAAAATAGACTTGATAAGCTTTCCAAAAAGTGCTAGAACGTCCCAATCGGAGTCCGTATGAAGTCGTGGCGACCGTCGCAATTTGGGACTATTTTGCAGTCCGAATTCAACTTCCAAAACGTGTTGTACTTGGACTCTTTCTGTCCTTGGAACCAAAGCGACGTGGTGGCCTAGTGGAGGACGTTAGGAATACTTGGATTTGGTCCCCAATCAACTTCATTAACCTTCCATGCTTTCCATATGCAATCAAACCTTCCCTTGATCCATGTAAGTAATTCTGAAAATGAGAATGAACACACATCATGAAAAGCATCAATTCATCAAATGTATCAAATACAATCATGATAAAGAATTGTTTCACCTGTGAATCAAAAGTTGCCAATGTGGTTATATCCGAGCAGGTGATGTCCTCATCATTCTCCCCTTCTTGCCTGCAAGTGGTCCTCGACTTGCTCCAATGGTATTCAAAGGTGCTTGCTTTGATGTTGGAGCATGGAGCGACGACTATCTTTGCATGGCCACAACCAGCAATGCTCCCCTTCTTTGGCCTTACCCTGTTGCATATCGGAAAAACTAGAAAAACTTTGCAAGACATTATTAGTGTTAGTGCAGCCCCCTATTTGATCATGGTATTGTAGCCCAAAAGGATATTTGATCTTAGAGCAAATATAAACTTTATACACCAAATATTCTCCTTTGCGGTCATATTTGCCAATTGCATGAAGCGAACAATGATTAAAACTTGGCAAACCAGAATCAAATTTAAGTTTTCTTTTAGACAATTTAGATTACACAGAATATCAAATTCAATATAACCCAAAGTATTTAAAGAGGACAACAAATTCAGTTCATCTTGTGCACAAGTAATATGATGAAAAATCTTATCTTCAGCACATTTGTATGGTTCCAAACCAAAAGTATCACACTTATTCGCTACTGTGGCATAGGAGTAAAAGAATCATCAGCACACAACTCCTCTTTATCACAAGGAATAGCAAGTAATTCATTTTGTGACAAAGGAAATCAAAGAGAGTGGGTTCCACTATTTGTTGCTCTTCATTAGAATGCAGAGTGGACAAATTTTGGACATTATGGGTCACATCATTCTTATTCACAGATAATAGAATCTCATTTTCAGCATTGAGAGCAAGACAAAACAATTGACCAATATGGCAATATGATTTGCTAATTAACAAGGTTCGAATTTCAGAATTGAGCCCGCTCATGAACCTACTCATAACATCTTTCATGCATTCATCTAATCCACCAAACATGATGCAAATTTTAAAATCATGGTAGTATGCTTTTACAGTCCTACTATCTTGCTTCAAGTTGTCTAATTTTGCAAGCAAATAATCAGCATAATATGCAGGAACGAATGCATCTATAAAAAGAAATTTGAAGTCTTCCCAAGATTCTGGAACTTTGTTGTGCCTACAAATATGTTTCCATTGTAGTAAAGCATATTCAATCAAAACATTAGAGGCAATACAAATCTTTTGTTTCTCGGACAGGTCATGCTCATCAAATTCATTATCTACTTTTAACTCCCAATCAATGTAAGCTTGAGGATCAAACTTACCATCATATAACGGCAAGTGTTGAATGACATCCTGAATATGGGGGTCTAGTTTCAACAGCTCAAAAATCTCCATATCACCTGCCATGATTAGTAGAAAACAAGAAACACAAAAATAATATGTATCCTCCTATAAACTACTAGGATGTGTCGGTTGTAATTCTCTCAAACTCAACTTGTTAAAACAAGCCCTTACAAGTTCTTACCAAGCCAAACAGGAGGTGACGGCAACCAACAAGTCTACAACCGTGGAGCGAAGTGTATCGGTGCCACAGCAACAAAACAAACTGTCAAGCTGTAGTCGAATATGTGGAGTTGTAGGTGGGCTGAAGCAAGGAAGTACTAGCACCACGTTAGTCAAAAGCAAGCTGAATAATCGTTCAATGGTGGTACTGTGCTGGTCCTAGGCTAAACCATGCTAGAGACGTGAGCCTAGGCACAAAGGTAGTCACTGAAAAAGAGCAACTAGCACAACACGAAGAAAATAACAGATTCAGCCCCTTCTTTCTTCTCCTTCTCTTGTCTTTTTTCCTTTTTTTTCTTCTTTTTTTTTGTAGAGGCCTAAATGTTTTATTTGGTACTATGAAAACCCAAACAATAAGGCTATTGCACACAGCCCCTTCGAATTCAGATTTAACAACTCTTGTTAATACAACAAATGCGGAAATCTCTAGGAAGATTGTGGAGTGCTCAGATCGAATTTTGCTACAAGGTCAGTGACTTCGTTTGTGTCCAGGCTCATGTCTCTAGCACGTACTAGCCTAGGACCAGCATAATAACGTCGTTGAGCGTTTGTTCAATTTGCTTGCAACTAACGTGGTTCTAGTATTAAGCTCAAAGGGGTTTTGGGATTATGAAGAACTAATCTACTAATTTTGGCTTTTCTGGACTATAGGAAAAATTAAAAACAGCGAAGGATTCGAAGTCTCTCACCGATAAACCTTGCTTTGATACCAACTGATATGAACCCGCTAGGGTGAATCCCGATTTTCGATGAGAGAAGGTGGATAACTCGATTTGGGGATGGAGATGACGTTCACGGCCCGACTACAACCATCCAAGGATGCTGCGCCTTAGCAACCGATACACCACCTCCAATGGCCGTCGCGATCTTGTGGAGCACGATCAACCAAACCACTAGGGTAATTCCTGCAAGCAATCGAGGAACAAGCAAGAACCAGTAGAACAAGCAACTCAATTGCAAATATGGAGATGAAAAACCAATTCAAGTCACAAAGTTGGGGTTCTGAATCGAGTAGAACGGATGGTCCAGTCGACACACGCGTCTACAAGGAAGTAGCAATGGCTAAACTTTCAACAAAACAAAACCCAATCTGTTTGTGGCGGCTCTAATCCTTATTAATACATAGGGGAACGACCAGGGGGGTGTTGGGGTCGTTCTCCAACCCTAGGACGCGTCCCTAATGGACCCAACTTGATACATGGGTCATCGGCCCAAAATAGGGTGACGCGGCACCAAAGGCAGAAAAGGTCCCGGCGTTGAAATGATGACTGCAGAAGCATCGGATAAGACATGGCCATGAGTCCAGATCCGTTGGAAAATAGACTTGATAAGCTTTCCAAAAAGTGCTAGAACATCCCAATCGGAGTCCGTATGAAGTCGTGGCGACCGTCGCAATTTGGGACTATTTTGCAGTCCGAATTCAACTTCCAAAACGTGTTGTACTTGGACTCTTTCTGTCCTTGGAACCAAAGCGACGTGGTGGCCTAGTGGAGGACGTTAGGAATACTTGGATTTGGTCCCCAATCAACTTCATTAACCTTCCATGCTTTCCATATGCAATCAAACCTTCCCTTGATCCATGTAAGTAATTCTGAAAATGAGAATGAACACACATCATGGTGCAGCATCAATTCATCAAATGTATCAAATACAATCATGATAAAGAATTGTTTCACCTGTGAATCAAAAGTTGCCAATGTGGTTCTATCCGAGCAGGTGATGTCCTCATCAGTTCCATAGGCCTAGAAATAATTTTGGACGCACCCGATAGAACTCCTAGGTGACGTGGGTCAGGTGGAATCTTGTTTTGGTCCGTTTAGAGACGGTGTTAGTGTCGGTGCAAGATAGATAAACGGTTTGCACCAAATGTACCGTAGGGTCAGTGATGAGGACATCAACACCGACGACGCATCCACGCCGACACCAGTACCTATCGCTGGTCCTCTTACTCGTGCTCGTGCTCGTGCTCATAAAATTAATCATCAAGTGAGTTGCCTCTTCAGCTCCTGTCCGTCTTGTTTAGATCTTGGAAACGCGTGCACTCTTGTTTTGATTAGGAACCAGGGGAAGACCAAAAGGGAGAAGGATTCGCTATGACTGGATTCGGACTGCAGAAAGGCACCAACTTGTGACCATCACCACGGTTGCATACGGATTCGGATTCGGGTGCTTTAGGACTTGTTGGAAAGCTTATCAAGTCTACTTTCATATGGAACCAGTTCCACGTCCATATCTGTTCGGCAGCATCGGCAATTATTCAATTACCGTCGAGAGGTCTTTATGTCCAGGGTGCTGCGTCACCTTATTTTAGTCCGATGGGCTGTGTATCGTCTTAGTGTCCATTAGGGACGTGTCTTAGGGTTGGAGTACGACCCAAACACCTTGTTGGTCGTCCACCCCATGTTATATACCCTTTGGCCGCCGCCAAGACACTCGGGTTTTGTTTAGATCAAGTTTAGCCTTTGCTACTTGCTTGTAGGCACGCGTCTTTGATCCAAACCACCCGTCTCCTTGTCTTTGGAACCCTACTCATAATAAGATTCAGTTTGAGGTTTTCAATTTCATCTTGCAAATTCAGTGCTTGTTTCCTTGTTCTTGCTAGTTCTTCGATTGCTTGCAGGACGGGAGCCCTAGTGGCTGGTTGTCGCGCTCCACAAGATCATGACGGTCTTTGGAGGTGGTGTATCGGTTGCTAAGGCGCAGTCTTGGAAGGCTGTAGTCGGGTCGTGAACGTCATCTCCATCCACCAAATCGAGTTATCTCACGCCTCTCATCGAAAGATCGTCCACAAACCCTAGCGGGTTCTTATCAATTGGTATCAGAGCAAGGTTTATCGGTGAGAGACTTGCAATTCTTCATTGTTTTTATTTTTCCTGATCCGGAAAAAAGCCAAAAAATAGTAGATTAGTTTCTGCAATCCTATAAACCTTTGGGCCGTGGCTAGTGCTACCTAGTTAGGGCTTGTTGAGTCATCGGTTGCGTCGGTTGTGTCAAGTTCTTTGGTCTTAGTTTTAGTCCTTTAGAGTTTCGAGTTCTTGTCACGTTCTAGTCACAACCGTGCATGTTTGAGTGGCTGTCCGAACCACTTAAGTCATACCATATTCGAATCGAAAGCAGGTTTGGTGATCCATTGTTTCGAATCTAAGTAGATTTCGGTGATTCATTGTTTCCGAATCTGAGTAGGTATCAGTGATCTAGTTATTTCCGAATATAAGTTGTTTGTTGTGTGCAAGTCCAAGTTTGAGTTGCTGACCGAACGACTCAAGTCATACCATACTTCGAGTGATCTTACTCTAGAGAGAGAGAGTATCTTTTAATTACCTTTATACCCCTACACTTTCGTAAAAAAGTGTGAGTGGTGAGTTGCTCATTTGTCATCTCTCTATTCATATAATCAGTTTTGAGTGTCCCTGCAAAAAAAAGAAAGAAAAAGGAAAAAAACCAAAAGAAAAGAAAAGAAAAAAAAAAGGGGTTGTTTTGTGATTGTTCGTTCGCTTGTGTGGTGCGTTGTGCCTTCGTTTGTGTCAGTGCTCACGCTCTCTAGCACGGTCTAGGCTAGGACCAAAGACTGCAGTACCGCCGGTTGAACGATTATTCAGCTTGCTTTTTATAACTAACGTGGTGCTAGTTGTTCCTTTGTTTTCAGCCCACCTATAGCTCCACATATTTTACTGACTTGACATGGGTCTTGTGTTGCGGCACCGATACACTTCATCCATTCTTGCAGCAGACTTGTTGGTAGGCGACCCCTCATTGTCGAGCAAAGTAAGAATTGGTAAGAACTTGTGTAACAAGTTGAGAGTGAGCGACTTCTTTGTAGCTACTTCCTAGTAGTTGTAGGGCTTTTATCTCTTCACTTGTTTTCGTGTTGTCTTTGCCTTTGAACCATGGCAGGTCGGTGATGATAAAACTATTCCACATTCACCTTGCACTAAGGGCATCATCCAACATTTTGAAAGGAAAGTGAAGCTGCACACCGAGGGCCTTGATAGCGACTTGCTTGGTGACAAATGAAAAGCTTGGGCAGTTGAGGCAACGCAGATTGCCACCAATAACAAGCTCGCAAGTTTGGAGGAATCTGTTGCTAGTGTGGACAAAAGCCTTGTCGCTCTTCTAAGGCGTTTTGATGCCTTGCAACAATGATGATAAAGAGAATTATAAAGAAGAAAAGGAGGCAGGTCACGAGGATGGGGGTGATGACGTTGACTACATTGGTGATATTGAACATGATGATCGAGACACTCGTGAACGCCGTCGCTCACGCCACAACCGTAGAGAGGTATGGGTGGCAACACGACGCGAGGAGGTACAATAATGACGATGCCTTCAAGAAGATTAAATTTAAGATACCTCCTTTTGATGGTAAATATGACCCGATGCATATATTACTTAGGAGATTGTTGTTGATCAAAAGTTCACATGCCATGACTTTCCGAGACTACACATGTTAGGGTGCTACTAGTGAGTTTCTGATTTTGCTTCATTTGGTGGATAGAATATGGCAAAAAATCCTAATAAACTACCTAAAACTTGGGATGCGTTGAAACAAGCCATGAGAGCTAGATTTGTTCCATCTTATTATGCTCGTGATATGATAAATAAGTTAAAACAATTGAGACAAGGTGCTAAAAGTGTAGAGAAGAATATTATCAGGGAATTACAAACGGGTATGTTGCGTTGTAATTTAGAGGAGGATGAGGAACCTGCTATGGCTAGATTTTTTGGGTGGGTTAAATTGGGAAATTTAGGACATCCTCAAACACAAAGAATACAATAAGCGTAAACCGTTTGTTTCATCTTGCTTGTAAAAGTGAAAGGGAAGTGCAGGGGACGACGTGCTAGCGCAAGGACTAATGCTAAGCTCGCTAGGAAAGCTAGTTCATGGCAACAACGCACGGCTACAACTCCATCTCCACATACTCCTACGCCATCATCCAAAGTGACAAGACTCGAGTTGCTCCCATAAATTCAGCCGCGAAGACAATACAAAAGCTTGTTTGCAAGTACTTCATCCGTGGCATCGACGGGTAGAACAAGCAACATACAATGTCACCGGTGCTGTGGATATGGGCATGTGATGCGTGATCTGTCCAAACAAGCGTGTCATGATTGTCAAAGATGATGGTGAGTGTTTATCGCTAGTGATTTTGAAGAAGATACACTTGCATTGCTTGCGGTGACCATGCGGTGTAGTGAAGAACAAATAGAAGAACATGTTAATGCGGATGACGTGGACCACTATGAGAGCTTGATCGACAAATGAAGTGCTTAGTGCACAAATGGAGAAGGCGGAGCAAAATCAGCGACACACCTTATTTCAAACAAAGTGTGTCATCAAAGACCGTTCGTGCCGCATGATCATTGATGGGGTAGCTGCAACAACTTGGCAAGCAACGACATGGTATGTAAGCTTGCACTCACCACCAAACCACACCCGCATCCCTACTACATCCAATGGCTGAACAACAGTGGTAAGGCCAAGGTAACTAGACTTGTGCGAATCAATTTTGCCATCGGGACATATAAAGATATTGTTGAATGTGATGTTGTGCCTATGCAAGCTTGCAATATTCTCGCTAGGTAGACCTTGGCAATTTGATAGGGATTCGATGCATCACGATAGATCAAATCAATATTCTTTTCTATACCATGATCGAAAAATTGTGTTGCATCCTATGTCTCCTGAAGCTATTATGCAAACCGATGTTGCTAGGGCTGCTAAATCCAAGAGCGAGAGTAATAAAATGACAAATCTGTAATTGAAGACAAAGATGAGATAAAACTGAAAGGACGATGTATGCTTGCCACAAAATCTGATATTAATGAGTTCAATGCATCCACCTCTGTTGCTTATGCTTTGGTATGCAAGGATGCTTTGATTTCAAATGAGGATATGCAACGTTCTTTGCCTCCTGCTGTTGCTAACGTTTTGCAGGAGTATTCGATGTGTTCCCAAGTGAGATACCAGTGGGCTGCCACCAATACGCGGGATTGAGCACCAAATTGATCTTATTCCTGGTGCATCTTTGCCAAACCAAATGCGCCATACAGGACAAATCCGGAAGAAACAAAGGAAATTCAGTGACAAGTGCAAGAACTACTAGACAAAGGTTATGTGTGTGAATCTCTTAGTCCTTGTGCTGTTCCAGTAATTTTAGTGCCTAAGAAAGATGGAACTCGGCGTATGTGTGTTGATTGTAGGGCTATTAATAATATCACCATTCGATATCGACACCCTATTCCACGATTAGATGATATGCTTGATGAATTGAGTGGTGCTGTTCATTTTCAAAAGTTGATTTGCGTAGTGGGTACCACCAGATTCGTATGAAATTGGGAGATGAATGGAAAGCGGCTTTCAAAACTAAGTTCGGTTTGTATGAGTGGTTAGTAATGCCTTTTGGGTTAACTAATGCACCTAGTACTTTCATGAGATTAATGAATGAGGTTTTCATGAGCTTTCATTGGGAAATTTGTTGTCGTCTACTTTGATGATATCTTGATTTGCAAGCAAATCCATGGATGAACACCTTGATCACTTGCGTGTTGTTTTTAATGCTCACGTGATGCACGTTTATTTGGTAACCTTGAGAAGTGCACTTTTGCACCGATCAAGTAGAGTTTCTTGGCTATGTTGTTACTCCACAGGGAATTGAGGTTGATAAATCCAAGATTGAAGCTATACAAGGATGGCCTGTACCCACAACGATCACACAAGTGCGGAGTTTCCTAGGACTTGCTGGTTTCTATCGCCGATTTGTGAAAGATTTCAGCACCATTGCTGCACCGTTACATGAACTTACAAAGAAGGGAGTGTCCTTTTCTTGGGGCAAAGCACAAGAGCATTCTTTCCACATGCTAAAAGATAAGTTAACACATGCACCTCTGCTCCAACTTCCTGATTTAATAAGACTTTTGAACTTGAATGTGATGCTAGTGGAATTGGAATGGGTGGTGTTTTATTGCAAGAAGGAAAACCCGTTGCATATTTTAGTGAGAAACTAAGTGGACCTATGCTGAATTATTCTACTTATGACAAAGAATTGTATGCACTTGTGCGAACATTGGAAACATGGCAAAGCATTATTTGTGGCCTAAAGAATTTGTTATACATTACGATCATGAATCGTTGAAGCATATTCCTAGTCAAGGAAAACTAAATCGTAGACATGCTAAGTGGGTTGAATTTATTGAATCTTTCCTTATGTAATTAAACACAAGAAAGGAAAAGAGAATGTCATTCTTTGATGCTTTGTCTAGGAGATATACTTTGTTGACACAACTTGACTATAAGATCTTTGGTTTGGAAACAATTAAAGAATAATATGTGCATGATGATGATTTTAAGGATGTCTTACTACAATGTAAAGATGGAAAAGCGTGGAATAAATTTGTTGTGAATGATGGCTTTGTGTTTAGAGCTAACAAGCTATGCATTCCAGCTAGCTCCGTTCGTTTGTTGTTGTTACAGGAAGCGCATGGAGGTGGTTTGATGGGACATTTTGGAGCAAAGAAGACGGAGGACATCCTTGCTGATCATTTCTTTTGGCCAAAGATGCGGAGAGATGTGGAGAGATTTGTCTCTCGCTGCACGACATGTCAAAAGGCTAAGTCACGCTTAAATGCACATGGTTTGTATATGCCTCTACCTGATCCTAATGCTCCTTGGGAAGATATTTCTATGGATTTTGTGTTGGGATTACCAAGGACTAGGAAGGGCCGTGACAGTGTTTTTGTGGTTGTGGATAGATTTTCGAAAATGGCACACTTTATACCTTGTCATAAAACTGATGATGCCACACATATTGCTGATTTGTTCTTTCGTGAAGTTGTTCGTTTGCATGGTGTGCCAAACACAATTGTTTCTGATCGAAATGTTAAATTTCTTAGCCATTTTTGGAGAACTTTATGGGCTAAATTGGGGACTAAACTTTTATTTTCTACCACTTGTCATTCCCAAATTGATGGTCAAACTGAAGTTGTAAATAGAACTTTATCAACTTTGTTAAGGGCTGTTTTAAAGAAAAATATTAAGATGTGGGAAGATTGTTTGCCTCATATTGAGTTTGCTTATAATCGTTCAATGCATTCTACAACAAACATGTGTCCATTTGAGATTGTTTATGGCTTGTTACCACGTGCTCCTATTGATTTAATGCCTTTGCCAACTTCAAAAAAATTAAATTTTGATGCTAAACAACGAGCTGAATTAATGTTGAAACTACATGAAACAACTAAACAAAACATAGAGCGTATGAATGCTAAATATAAGTTTGCTGGTGATAAAGGTCGAAAAGCAATAAATTTTGAACCTGGAGATTTGGTTTGGTTGCATTTGAGAAAGGAGAGGTTTCCTGCATTGAGAAAGTCTAAATTGATGCCTAGAGCTGATGGACCATTTAGGGTATTACAACAGATTAATGAGAATGCATATAAACTTGATCTTCCAGCAGATTTTGGGGTTAGTCCCACATTTAACATTGCAGATTTAAAGCCATATTTGGGTGAGAAAGATGAGCTTGAGTCGAGGATGACTCAAATGCAAGAAGGGGAGGATGATGAGGACATCAACACCGACGACGCATCCGCGCCGACACCAGTACCTATCGCTGATCCTCTTACTCGTGCTCGTGCTCGTAAAATTAATCATCAAGTGAGTTGCCTCTTGAGCTCCTGTCCATCTTGTTTAGATCTTGGAAACGCGTGCACTCTTGTTTTGATTAGGAACCAAGGAGAAGACCGAAAGGGAGAAGGATTCGCGATGGCTGGATTCGGACTGCAGAAAGGCACCAACTTGTGACCATCACCACGGTTGCATACGGAGTCGGATTCGGGCGCTTTAGGACTTGTTGGAAAGCTTATCAAGTCTACTTTCATATGGAATCAGTTCCACGTCCATATCTGTTCGGCAGCATTGGCAATTATTCAATTACCGTCGAGAGGTCTTTATGTCCAGGGTGCTGCGTCACCTTATTTTAGTCTGATGGGCTGTGTATCGTCTTAGGGTCCATTAGGGACGTGTCTTAGGGTTGGAGTACGACCCAAACACCTTGTTGGTCATCCACCCCATGTTATATACCCTTTGGCCGCCGCCAAGACACTCGGGTTTTGTTAAGATCAAGTTTAGCCTTTGCTACTTGCTTGTAGGCGCGCGTGCTGATCTAGCCGCCCGTCTCCTTGTCTTCGGAACCCCACTCATAATAAGATTCAGTTTGAGGTTTTCAATTTCATCTTATAAATTCAGTGCTTGTTTCCTTGTTCTTGCTAGTTCTTCGATTGCTTGCTGGACAGGAGCCCTAGTGGCTGGTTATCGCGCTCCACAAGATCATGACGGCCTTTGGAGGTGGTGTATCGGTTGCTACGGCGCAGTCTTGGAAGGCTTTAGTCGGGCCATGAACGTCATATCCATCCACCAAATCGAGTTATCTCACGCCTCTCATCGAAAGATCATCCACAAACCCTAGCGGGTTCTTATCAGTAAGAAATCATTTTGGACGCACCCGATGGTACTCCTAGGTGAAGAGGCTCTAGTGGAAGCTCATTTCTGGCGTTTGGAGATAGTGCTAATCTTGACGCGAGATGGGTGCACGGTTGGCGCCGAATGTAATGTCCCGCCTCTCCGAGGTCGGGCCCGCTTACAACTGACAGCTTCTCTAGGATATAGACTGCCCTCATAGACCAACACAGGTCTTTTCTGCGCACTTTGTCCTCACTTGTGCGCACTCGGGAAGAACTTCTCGGTCGGTCACCCATCGCTCCAGGCCAAGCACGCTTAACCTAGGAGTTATTTGTAGATGGGCTTCCGGAAAAGAAGTTGCAACTTATTGGTATGAGTATCATATTAATCCTGTTAAGCCCTGGGCCGGGATGTTACACCGAACCCCCTTAAGAGATCGACGTCCTCGTCGATCAATCCCAAGCCAGGAGCGTCCTCTCTTGGCCACATCCGTGTGTCCAGAGCTAGCGCATGTGCCATGCTATGTGACCACATCAGATCCACACCAGCCATGCGCACCATGCCTGTGCAACTGCGACACACGCGCCCATGAAACCGCGAGAGTCGGCTTTGATACCATTCTATAACGTCCCGCCTCTCCGAGGTCGGACCCGCTTACAACTGACAGCTTCTCTAGGATATAGACTGCCCTCACAGACCAACACAGGTCTTTTCTGCGCACTTTGTCCTCACTCGTGCGCACCTGGGAAGAACTTCCCGGTCGGTCACCCATCGCTCCAGGCCAAGCACGCTTAACCTAGGAGTTATTTGTAGATGGGCTTTCGGAAAAGAAGTTGCAACTTATTGGTATGAGTATCCTATTAATCCTGTTAAGCCCTGGGCCGGAATGTTACACCGAACGTACTATAGGCTCAGAAATCATTTTGGACGCACTCGATGGAACTCCTAGGTGACGTGGGTCGTGTGGAATCTTGTTTTGGTCCTTTTGGAGATCGTACTAGCATTAGTGCAAGATAGGTGCACGGTTTGCACCAATTGTACCATAGGGTCAGAAATTGTTTTGGACGCTCCCGATGGTACACCTAGGTTACGTGGGTCATGTCGAATCTGGTTTCGGTCCATTTGGAGACAGTGTTAGTGTCGGTGCAAGATAGGTGCATGGTCTACGCTAACCATAGCATAGGCTCAGGAATTGTTTTGGACGCACCCGATGGTACTGCTAGGTGATGAGGCTCAACTGAAAGCTCGTTTCGGTCCGTTTGGAGATAGTGGTAATATTGATGCAAGACGGGTGCACGGTTTGCGCAGAACGTACCATAGCTTCGAAAAATCATTTTCGGACGCACTCGATGGAACTCCTAGGTGACGTGGGTCGTGTGGAATCTTGTTTGGTACGTTTGGAGGTGGTACTAGCATCGGTGCAAGACAGGTGTACGGTTTGCACCAATTGTACCATAGGGTCAGAAATCGTTTTGGACGCTCCCGTTGGTACTGCTAGGTGAAGAGGTTCAACTAAAACATCGTTTCGGTCCAGTTGGAGATAGTGGTAATATTGACGCAAGATGGGTGTACGGTTTGCGCCAAACGTACCATAGGCTCGCAAATCATTTTGAACGCAGCCGATGGAACACCTAGGCGACGTGGGTCATGTGGAATCTTGTTTTGGTCCATTCGGAGACGTTGTTAGCATCGGTGCAAGATAGGTGCACGGTTTGAAACAAATGTACCATATGGTCAGAAATCGTTTTGGACGCTCCCGATGGTATCCTAGGTTACGTGGGTCATGTCAAATCTTGTTTTGGTCCATTTGGAGATAGTGTTAGTGTCGGTGCAAGATAGGTGCACGGTCTACGCTAACCGTACCATAGTCTCAGGAATCGTTTTGGACGCACTCGATGGTACTGCTGGTGACGAGGCTCAACTGAAAGATCATTTCGGTCTGTTTGGAGATAGTGGTAATATTGACGCAAGATGAGTGCACGGTTTGCGCAGAACGTACCATAGGCTCGAAAATCATTTTGGACACACCCGATGGAACTCCTAGGCGATGTGGGCCATGTGGAATCTTGTTTTGGTGCATTCGGAGACGGTGTTAGCATCAGTGCAAGATAGGTGCACGGTTTGAATCAAATGTACCATATGGTCAAAAATCGTTTTGGACGCTCCCGATGGTATCCTAGGTTACGTGGGTCCTGTCGAATCTTGTTTCGGTGCATTTGGAGACGGTGTTAGCATCGGTGCAAGATAGGTGCACGGTTTGCGTCAAACGTACCATAGGCTCAGGAATCATTTTGGATGCACCCGATGGTACTACTAGGTGACGAGGCTCAACTGAAAGCTCGTTTCGGTCGGTTTGGAGATAGTGGTAATGTTGACGCAAGGTGGGTGCACGGTTTGCGCCGAACGTTCCATAGGCTCGGAAATCATTTTGGACGCACCCGATGGAACTACTAGGTGACGTGGGTCAGGTGGAATCTTATTTTAGTCTGTTTAGAAATGGTGTTAGCGTCGTTGCAAGATAGGTGCACGGTTTACACCAATTGTACCATAGGGTCATAAATCGTTTTGGAAGCTCCCGATGGTACTCCTAGGTACGTGGGTCATGTCAAATCTTGTTTCGGCCCATTTGGAGACAGTGTTAGTGTCGCTGCAAGATAGGTGCACGGTTTATGCTAACCGTACCATAGGCTCAGGAATAGTTTTGGATGCACCCGATGGTACTGCTAGGTGACGAGGCTCAACTGAAAGCTCGTATCGGTTGGTTTGGAGATAGTGGTAATATTGACGCAAGGTGGGTGCACGGTTTGCACCAAATGTACCATATGCTCAGAAATCATTTTGGACGCACTCGTTGGAACTCCTAGGTGACGTGGGTCGTGTGGAATCTTGTTTTAGTCCGTTTAGAAACGGTGTTAGCGTCGTTGCAAGATAGGTGCACGGTTTACACCAATTGTACCATAGGGTCATAAATCGTTTTGGAAGCTCCCGATGGTACTCCTAGGTACGTGGGTCATGTCGAATCTTGTTTTGGCCCATTTGGAGACAGTGTTAGTGTCGCTGCAAGATAGGTGCAGGTTTACGCTAACCGTACCATAGGCTCAGGAATCGTTTTGGTTGCACCCGATGGTACTGCTAGGTGACGAGGCTCAACTGAAAGCTCGTATCGGTTGGTTTGGAGATAGTGGTAATATTTACGCAAGGTGGGTGCACGGTTTGCGCTGAACGTTCCATAGGCTCAAAATCATTTTGGGGCCTTTTGATGGAACTCCTAGGTGACGTGGGTCAGGTGGAATCTTGTTTTGCTCCGTTTAGAGACGGTGTTAGTGTCGGTGCACGATAGGTGCACGGTTTGCACCAAATGTACCATAGGGTCAGAAATTGTTTTGGATGCACCCGATGGTACTCCTAGGTGTAGAGGCTCAAGTCAAAGCTCATTTCTGGCGTTTGGAGATGATGCTAATCTTGACGCGAGATGGGTGCACGGTTGGTGCCGAACGTACCATAGGCTCGGAAAATCATTTTGGACGCACTTGATGGAACTCCTAGGTGACGTGGGTCATGTGGAATCTTGTTTTGGTCCGTTTGGAGGTGGTACTAGCATCGGTGCAAGATAGGTGCACGGTTTGCACCAATTGTACCATAGGGTCAGAAATCGTTTTGGACACTCCCGTTGGACTCCTAGGTGACGAGGTTCAACTGAAAGTTCGTTTCGGTCCATTTGGAGATAGTGGTAATATTGACGCAAGATGGGTGCACGGTTTGCGCGAACGCGTACCATAGGCTCATAAATCATTTGGGGACGCAACCGATGGAACTCCTAGGCGACGTCGTCATGTGGAAACTTGTTTTGGTCCATTCGAGAGCGTTGTTAGCGTCGGTGCAAGATAGGTGCACGGTTTGAACCAATTGTACCATAGGGTCAAAAATTCATTTGGACGCTCCCGATGGTACACCTAGGTTACGTGGGTCATGTCGAATCTGGTTTCGGTCCATTTGGAGACAAGTGTTAGTGTCGGTGCAAGGCAGTGCATGGTCTACGCTAACCGTAGCATAGGCTCGAGAATCGTTTTGGACGCACCTGACCAGCATCTTGCTAGGTGATGAGGCTCAACTAAAAGCTCGTTTTGGACCGTTTGGAGATAGTGGTAATATTGATGCAAGACGGGTGCACGGTTTGCGCATAACGTACCATAGGCTCGGAAAATCATTTTGGACGCTTTTCGATGGAACCCTAGGTGATGTGGGTCGTGTGGAATCTTGTTTTGGTATACGTTTGGAGGTGGTACTAGCATCGGTGCAAGACAGGTGTGTACGGTTTGCACCAATTGTACCATAGGGTCGAAATCGTTTTGTACGCTCCCGTTGGTACTGCTTGGTGACGAGGCTCAAGCGAAAGATTGTTTCGGTCGATTGGAGATAGTGGTAATATTGACGCAAGATGGGTGTACGCTTTGCACCGAACGTACCATAGGCTCGCAAATCGTTTTGGACGCACTTTTGATGGAACTCCTAGGCGACGTGGGTCATGTGGAATCTTGTTTTGGTCCATTCGGAGACGTTGTTAGCATCGGTGCAAGATAGGTGTGCGGTTTGAAACAAATGTACCATATGGTCGAGAAATCGTTTTGGGACTCCCGATGGTATCCTAGGTTACGTGGGTCATGTCGAATCTTGTTTTGGTCCATTTGGAGATAGTGTTAGTGTCGGTGCAAGATAGGTGCACGGTCACGCTAACCGTACCATAGTCTCGTGAATTATTTTGGACGCACCGATGGTAATGCTGGCTTTGGGCTCGAGGCTCAAGCGAAAGATCATTTCGGTCCATTTGAAGATAGTGGTAATATTGACGCAAGATGGGTGCACGGTTTACGTTGAGAACGTACCATAGGCTCGGAAATCATTTTGGACACACCCGATGGAACTCCTAGGCGGCGTGGGTCATGTGGAATCTTGTTTTGGTGCATTCGGAGGCGGTGTTAAGCGTCGGTGCAAGATAGGTGCACGGTTTGAACCAAATGTACCATATGGTCGAAATCGATTTGGGCGCGCCCCGATGGTATCCTAGGTTACGTGGGTCATGTCGAATCTTGTTTCGGTGCATTTGGAGACGGTGTTAGCGTCGGTGCAAGATAGGTGCACGGTTTGCGCCAAACATACCATAGGCTCAGGAATCATTTTGGATGCACCCGATGGTACTACTAGGTGACGAGGCTCAACTGAAAGCTTCGTTTGGTCGGTTTGGAGATAGTGGTAATGTTGGCGCAAGGTGGGTGCACGGTTTTGCGCCGAACGTTCCCTAGGCTCGAAATCATTTTGGGACGCACCGATGGAACTACTAGGTGACGTGGGTCAGGTGGAATCTTGTTTTGGTCCGTTTAGAGAGCGGTGTTAGTGTCGGTGCAAGATAGGTGCACGGTTTGCACCAAATGTACCGTAGGGTCAGAAATCGTTTTGGACGCACCGAATGGTACTCCTAGGTGAAGAGGCTCAAGTGGAAGCTCATTTCTAGTGTTTGGAGATAGTGCTAATCTTGACGCGAGATGGGTGCACGGTTGGCGCCGAACGTACCATAGGGCTCGAAATCATTTTGGACGCACTCGTTGGAACTCCTAGGTGGCGTGGGTCGTGTGGAATCTTGTTTTAGTCCGTTTAGAAAGCGGTGTTAGCGTCGTTGCAAGATAGGTGCACGGTTTACACCAATTGTACCATAGGGTCATAAATCGTTTTGGAAGCTCCCGATGGTACTCATCGTTTTGGTCGCACCGAATGGTACTCCTAGGTGAAGAGGCTCAAGTGGAAGCTCATTTCTAGTGTTTGGAGATAGTGCTAATCTTGACGCGAGATGGGTGCACGGTTGGCGCCGAACGTACCATAGGCTCAGAAATCATTTTGGACCTTTTCGTTGGAACTCCTAGGTGACGTGGGTCATGTGGAATCTTGTTTTAGTCCGTTTAGAAACGGTGTTAGCGTCGTTGCAAGATAGGTGCACGGTTTACACCAATTGTACCATTGGGTCATAAATCGTTTTGGAAGCTCCCGATGGTACTCCTAGGTACGTGGGTCATGTCGAATCTTGTTTTGGCCCATTTGGAGACAAAGTGTTAGTGTCATTTGCAAGATAGGTGCATGGTTTACGCTAACCGTACCATAGGCTCGAGAATCGTTTTGGATGCACCCGATGGTACCGCTAGGTGACGAGGCTCAACCGAAAGATCATTTCGGTCCGTTTGGAGATAGTGGTAATATTGACGCAAGATGGGTGCACGGTTCGCGCAGAGCGTTCCATAGCCTCGCAAATCGCTTTTGGACACACCGATGGAACTCCTAGGCGACGTGGATCATGTGGAATCTTGTTTTGGTCGATTCGGAGACGTTGTTAGCATCGAGCAAGATAGGTGCACGGTTTGAAACAAATGTACCATATGGTCAGAAATCGTTTTGGACGCTCCCGATGGTATCCTAGGTTACGTGCGCGTCATGTCGAATCTTGTTTTGGTCCATTTCGAGATAGTGTTAGTGTCGGTGCAAGATAGGTGCAATCGTCTCACGCTAACCGTACCATAGTCTCGAGGAATTGTTTTGGACGCACCCGATGGTACCGCTGGTGACGAGGCTCAACCGAAAGATCATTTCGGTCCGTTTGGAGATAGTGGTAATATTGACGCAAGATGGGTGCCGGTTTTGCAGAACGCGTACCATAGGCTCGGAAATCATTTTGGACACACCCGATGGAACTCCAATGCGACGTGGGTCATGTGGAATCTTGTTTTGGTGCCTTCGGAGATGGTGTTAGCGTCGGTGCAAGATAGTGGTAATATTCACGCAAGGTGGGTGCACGGTTTGTTGAACGTTCCATAGGCTCGAAATCGTTTTGGGACGCACCCGATGGAACTCCTAGGCGACGCGGCGTCATGTGGAATCTTGTTTTGGTCCATTCGGAGACGTTGTTAGCGTCGGTGCAAGATAGGTGCACGGTTTGAACCAAATGTACCATATGGTCGAAATCATTTTGGATGCTCCCGATGGTATCCTAGGTTACGTGGGTCGCGGTCGAATCTTGTTTTGGTCCATTTGGAGATAGTGTTAGTGTCGGTGCAAGATAGGTGCTCGGGTCACGCTAACCGTACCACGTGCTCTGGAATCGCTTTGGACGCACCGATGGTACCGCTAGGTGACGAGGCTCAACCTGAAAGATCATTTCGGTCCGTTTGGAGATAGTGGTAATATTGACGCAAGATTGGTGCACGGTTTGCACCAAATGTACCATAGGGTCAGAAATGATTTTGGATGCACCCGATGGTACTTTTAGGTGACGAGGCTCAAGTGAAAGCTCGTTTCGGTCGGTTTGGAGATAGTGGTAATATTGACGCATGGTGGGTGCACGGTTTGCGCCGAACGTTCCATAGGCTCGGAAATCATTTTGGACGCACCCGATGGAACTACTAGGTTACGTGGGTCAGGTGGAATCTTGTTTTGGTCCGTTTAGAGGCGGTGTTTGTGTCGGTGCAAGATAGGTGCACGGTTTGCACCAAATGTACCGTAGGGTCAGAAATCGTTTTGGACGCACCGAATGGTACTCCTAGGTGAAGAGGCTCAAGTGGAAGCTCATTTCTAGTGTTTGGAGATAGTGCTAATCTTGACGCGAGATGGGTGCGCAGTTTGCGCCCGAACCTACCATAGGCTCAGAAATTATTTTGGACGCACTCGTTGGAACTCCTAGGTGACGTGGGTCGTGTGGAATCTTGTTTTAGTCCGTTTAGAAACGGTGTTAGCGTCGTTGCAAGATAGGTGCACGGTTTACACCAATTCTACCATTGGGTCATAAATCGTTTTGGAAGCTCCCGATGGTACTCGTAGGTACGTGGGTCATGTCGAATCTTGTTTGGCCCATTTGGAGACGAAGTGTTAGTGTCATTTTGCAAGATAGGTGCACGCGGTTTACGCTAACCGTACCATAGGCTCGAGGAATCGTTTTGGATGCACCCGATGGTACTGCTAGGTGACGAGGCTCAACTGAAAGCTCGTGTCGGTTGGTTTGGAGATAGTGGTAATATTCACTTAAGGTGGGTGCACGGTTTTGCCTGAACGTTCCATAGGCTCGGAAATCATTTTGGACGCACCCGATGGAACTCCTAGGTGGCGTGGGTCAGGTGGAATCTTGTTTTGCTCCGTTTGGAGGTGGTACTTGCATCGGTGCAAGATAGGTGCCACGGTTTGCACCGATTGTACCATAGGGTCAGAAATCATTTTGGACACTCCGTTGGTACTCCTAGGTGATGAGGTTCAACCGAAAGCTCGTTTCGGTCCGTTTGGAGATAGTGGTAATATTGACGCAAGATGGGTGCACGGTTTGCGCCGAACGTACCATAGGCTCGAAATCATTTTGGACGCACCGATGGAACTCCTAGGCGACGTCGTCATGTGGAATCTTGTTTTGGTCCATTCGGAGACGTTGTTAGCGTCGGTGCAAGATAGGTGCACGGTTTGAACCAATTGTACCATAGGGTCGAAATCGTTTTGGACGCTCCCGATGGTACTCCTAGGTTACGTGGGTCATGTCGAATCTTGTTTTGGTCCATTTGGAGATAGTGTTAGTGTCGGTGCAAGATAGGTGCTCGGTCTCACGCTAACCGTATTCACGTGCTGGAATCATTTTGGGACGCTTTTGATGGTACTTGCTAGGTGACGAGGCTCAACTGAAAGATCATTTCGGTCCGTTTGGAGATAGTGGTAATATTGACGCAAGATTGGTGCACGGTTTGCGCAGAACGTGCCATAGGCTCGGAAATCATTTTGGACACACCCGATGGAAGTCCTAGGCGACGTGGGTCATGTGGAAACTTGTTTTGGTCCATTCGGAGACGGTGTTAGCGTCGGTGCAACATAGGTGCACGGTTTCAACCAAATGTACCATATGGTCAGAAATCATTTTGGACGCTCCCGATGGTATCCTAGGTTACGTGGGTCATGTCGAACCTTGTTTCGATGCATTTGGAGACGGTGTTAGCGTCGGTGCAAGATAGGTGCACGGTTTGCGCCAAACGTACCATAGGCTCAGGAATCATTTTGGATGCACCCGATGGTACTTTTAGGTGACGAGGGTCAAGTGAAAGCTCGTTTCAGTCGGTTTGGAGATAGTGGTAATATTGACGCAAGGTGGGTGCACGGTTTGCGCCGAACGTTCCATAGGCTCGGAAATCATTTTGGTCGCACCCGATGGAACTACTAGGTGACGTGGGTCAGGTGGAATCTTGTTTTGGTCCGTTTAGAGGCGGTGTTTGTGTCGGTGCAAGATAGGTGCACGGTTTGCACCAAATGTACCGTAGGGTCAGAAATCGTTTTGGACGCACCGAATGGTACTCCTAGGTGAAGAGGCTCAAGTGGAAGCTCATTTCTAGTGTTTGGAGATAGTGCTAATCTTGACGCGAGATGGGTGCACGGTTGGCGCCGAACGTACCATAGGCTCAGAAATCATTTTGGACGCACTCGTTGGAACTCCTAGGTGACGTGGGTCGTGTGGAATCTTGTTTTAGTCCGTTTAGAAACGGTGTTAGCGTCGTTGCAAGATAGGTGCACGGTTTACACCAATTGTACCATAGGGTCATAAATCGTTTTGGAAGCTCCCGATGGTACTCCTAGGTACGTGGGTCATGTCGAATCTTGTTTCGGCCCATTTGGAGACAGTGTTAGTGTCGCTGCAAGATAGGTGCACGGTTTACGCTAACCGTACCATAGGCTCAGGAATCGTTTTGGATGCACCCGATGGTACTGCTAGGTGACGAGGCTCAACTGAAAGCTCGTATCGGTTGGTTTGGAGATAGTGGTAATATTCACTTAAGGTGGGTGCACGGTTTGCGCTGAACGTTCCATAGGCTCGGAAATCATTTTGGACGCACCCGATGGAACTCCTAGGTGACGTGGGTCAGGTGGAATCTTGTTTTGCTCCGTTTAGAGACGGTGTTAGTGTCGGTGCAAGATAGGTGCACGGTTTGCACCAAATGTACCATAGGGTCAGAAATTGTTTTGGATGCACCCGATGGTACTCCTAGGTGTAGAGGCTCAAGTCGAAGCTCATTTCTGGCGTTTGGAGATGATGCTAATCTTGACGCGAGATAGATGGTGCGGTTGGTGCCGGTTGGTGCGAGCGTACCATAGGCTCGGAAAATCATTTTGGACGCACTCGATGGAACTCCTAGGTGACGTGGGTCATGTGGAATCTTGTTTTGGTCCGTTTGGAGGTGGTACTAGCATCGGTGCAAGATAGGTGCACGGTTTGCACCAATTGTACCATAGGGTCAGAAATCGTTTTGGACACTCCGTTGGTACTCCTAGGTGACGAGGTTCAACTGAAAGTTCGTTTCGGTCCATTTGGAGATAGTGGTAATATTGACGCAAGATGGGTGCACGGTTTGCGCCGAGCGTACCATAGGCTCATAAATCGTTTGGGGACGCAACCGATGGAACTCCTAGGCGACGAGGCGTCATGTGGAAACTTGTTTTGGTCCATTCGGAGGCGTTGTTAGCGCCGGTGCAAGATAGGTGCACGGTTTGAACCAATTGTACCATAGGGTCAAAAATTGTTTTGGACGCTCCCGATGGTACACCTAGGTTACGTGGGTCATGTCGAATCTGGTTTCGGTCCATTTGGAGACAAAGTGTTAGTGTCGGTGCAAGACAGGTGCATGGTCTACGCTAACGTAGCATAGGCTCGAGGAATCGCTTTTGGACGCACCCGACGGTACTCGCTAGGTGATGAGGCTCAACCTGAAAGCTCGTTTTGGACCGTTTGGAGATAGTGGTAATATTGATGCAAGACGGGTGCACGGTTTGCGCATAACGTACCATAGGCTCGGAAAATCATTTTGGACGCACTCGATGGAACTCCTAGGTGATGTGGGTCGTGTGGAATCTTGTTTTGGTACGTTTGGAGGTGGTACTAGCATCGGTGCAAGACAGGTGTACGGTTTGTACCAATTGTACCATAGGGTCAGAAATCGTTTTGGACGCTCCCGTTGGTACTGCTTGGTGACGCGAGGCTCAACTCGAAAGATTGTTTCGGTCCAGTTGGAGATAGTGGTAATATTGACGCAAGATGGGTGTACGCTTTGCGCGAACGTACCATAGGCTCGCAAATCGTTTTGGACGCACCCGATGGAACTCCTAGGCGACGTGGGTCATGTGGAATCTTGTTTTGGTCCATTCGGAGACGTTGTTAGCATCGGTGCAAGATAGGTGCACGGTTTGAAACAAATGTACCATATGGTCAGAAATCGTTTTGGACGCTCCCGATGGTATCCTAGGTTACGTGGGTCATGTCGAATCTTGTTTTGGTCCATTTGGAGATAGTGTTAGTGTCGGTGCAAGATAGGTGCACGGTCTACGCTAACCGTACCATAGTCTCAGGAATTATTTTGGACGCACCCGATGGTACTGCTGGTGACGAGGCTCAACTGAAAGATCATTTCGGTCCATTTGGAGATAGTGGTAATATTGACGCAAGATGGGTGCACGGTTTACGCAGAACGTACCATAGGCTCGGAAATCATTTTGGACACACCGATGGAACTCCTAGGCGACGTGGGTCGGTGGAATCTTGTTTTGGTCCGTTTAGAGGCGGTGTTTGTGTCGGTGCAAGATAGGTGCACGGTTTGCACCAAATGTACCGTAGGGTCAGAAATCATTTTGGACGCACCCAATGGTACTCCTAGGTGAAGAGGCTCAAGTGGAAGCTCATTTCTAGTGTTTGGAGATAGTGCTAATCTTGGACGCGAGATGGGTGCACGGTTGGCGCCGAACGTACCATAGGCTCGAAATCATTTGGGACTTTTCGTTGGAACTCCTAGGTGACGTGGGTCGTGTGGAATCTTGTTTTAGTCCGTTTAGAAACGGTGTTAGCGTCGTTGCAAGATAGGTGCACGGTTTACACCAATTGTACAATAGGGTCATAAATCGTTTTGGAAGCTCCCGATGGTACTCCTAGGTACGTGGGTCATGTCGAATCTTGTTTCGGCCCATTTGGAGACAGTGTTAGTGTCGCTGCAAGATAGGTGCACGGTTTACGCTAACCGTACCATAGGCTCGAGAATCGCGTTTTGGATGCACCCGATGGTACTGCTAGGTGACGAGGCTCAACTGAAAGCTCGTATCGGTTGGTTTGGAGATAGTGGTAATATTCACTTAAGGTGGGTGCACGGTTTGCGCTGAACGTTCCATAGGCACGGAAATCATTTTGGACGCACCCGATGGAACTCCTAGGTGACGTGGGTCAGGTGGAATCTTGTTTTGCTCCGTTTAGAGACGGTGTTAGTGTCGGTGCAAGATAGGTGCACGGTTTGCACCAAATGTACCATAGGGTCAGAAATTGTTTTGGATGCACCCGATGGTACTCCTAGGTGTAGAGGCTCAAGTCGAAGCTCATTTCTAGTGTTTGGAGATGATGCTAATCTTGACGCGAGATGGGTGCACGGTTGGTGCCGAACGTACCATAGGCACGGAAAATCATTTTGGACGCACTTGATGGAACTCCTAGGTGACGTGGGTCATGTGGAATCTTGTTTTGGTCCGTTTGGAGGTGGTACTAGCATCGGTGCAAGATAGGTGCACGGTTTGCACCAATTGTACCATAGGGTCAGAAATCGTTTTGGACACTCCCGTTGGACTCCTAGGTGACGAGGTTCAACTGAAAGTTCGTTTCGGTCCATTTGGAGATAGTGGTAATATTGACGCAAGATGGGTGCACGGTTTGCGCCGAACGTACCATAGGCTCATAAATCGTTTGGGACGCAACCGATGGAACTCCTAGGCGACGTGCGTCATGTGGAAACTTGTTTTGGTCCATTCGGAGACGTTGTTAGCGTCGGTGCAAGATAGGTGCACGGTTTGAACCAATTGTACCATAGGGTCAAAAATTGTTTTGGACGCTCCTGATGGTACACCTAGGTTACGTGGGTCATGTCGAATCTGGTTTCGGTCCATTTGGAGACAGTGTTAGTGTCGGTGCAAGACAGGTGCATGGTCTACGCTAACCGTAGCATAGGCTCAGGAATCGTTTTGGACGCACCCGACGGTACTGCTAGGTGATGAGGCTCAACTGAAAGCTCGTTTTGGACCGTTTGGAGATAGTGGTAATATTGATGCAAGACGGGTGCACGGTTTGCGCATAACGTACCATAGGCTCGGAAAATCATTTTGGACGCACTCGATGGAACTCCTAGGTGATGTGGGTCGTGTGGAATCTTGTTTTGGTACGTTTGGAGGTGGTACTAGCATCGGTGCAAGACAGGTGTACGGTTTGCACCAATTGTACCATAGGGTCATAAATCGTTTTGGACGCTCCCGTTGGTACTGCTTGGTGACGAGGCTCAACTGAAAGATTGTTTCGGTCCAGTTGGAGATAGTGGTAATATTGACGCAAGATGGGTGTACGCTTTGCGCCGAACGTACCATAGGCTCGCAAATCGTTTTGGACGCACCTGATGGAACTCCTAGGCGACGTGGGTCATGTGGAATCTTGTTTTGGTCCATTCGGAGACGTTGTTAGCATCGGTGCAAGATAGGTGCACGGTTTGAAACAAATGTACCATATGGTCAGAAATCGTTTTGGACGCTCCCGATGGTATCCTAGGTTACGTGGGTCATGTCGAATCTTGTTTTGGTCCATTTGGAGATAGTGTTAGTGTCGGTGCAAGATAGGTGCACGGTCTACGCTAACCGTACCATAGTCTTAGGAATTATTTTGGACGCACCCGATGGTACTGCTGGTGACGAGGCTCAACTGAAAGATCATTTCGGTCCATTTGGAGATAGTGGTAATATTGACGCAAGATGGGTGCACGGTTTACGCAGAACGTACCATAGGCTCGGAAATCATTTTGGACACACCCGATGGAACTCCTAGGCGACGTGGGTCAGGTGGAATCTTGTTTTGGTCCGTTTAGAGGCGGTGTTTGTGTCGGTGCAAGATAGGTGCACGGTTTGCACCAAATGTACCGTAGGGTCAGAAATCGTTTTGGACGCACCGAATGGTACTCCTAGGTGAAGAGGCTCAAGTGGAAGCTCATTTCTAGTGTTTGGAGATAGTGCTAATCTTGACGCGAGATGGGTGCACGGTTGGCGCCGAACGTACCATAGGCTCAGAAATCATTTTGGACGCACTCGTTGGAACTCCTAGGTGACGTGGGTCGTGTGGAATCTTGTTTTAGTCCGTTTAGAAACGGTGTTAGCGTCGTTGCAAGATAGGTGCACGGTTTACACCAATTGTACAATAGGGTCATAAATCGTTTTGGAAGCTCCCGATGGTACTCCTAGGTACGTGGGTCATGTCGAATCTTGTTTCGGCCCATTTGGAGACAGTGTTAGTGTCGCTGCAAGATAGGTGCACGGTTTACGCTAACCGTACCATAGGCTCAGGAATCGTTTTGGATGCACCCGATGGTACTGCTAGGTGACGAGGCTCAACTGAAAGCTCGTATCGGTTGGTTTGGAGATAGTGGTAATATTCACTTAAGGTGGGTGCACGGTTTGCGCTGAACGTTCCATAGGCACGGAAATCATTTTGGACGCACCCGATGGAACTCCTAGGTGACGTGGGTCAGGTGGAATCTTGTTTTGCTCCGTTTAGAGACGGTGTTAGTGTCGGTGCAAGATAGGTGCACGGTTTGCACCAAATGTACCATAGGGTCAGAAATTGTTTTGGATGCACCCGATGGTACTCCTAGGTGTAGAGGCTCAAGTCGAAGCTCATTTCTAGCGTTTGGAGATGATGCTAATCTTGACGCGAGATGGGTGCACGGTTGGTGCCGAACGTACCATAGGCACGGAAAATCATTTTGGACGCACTTGATGGAACTCCTAGGTGACGTGGGTCATGTGGAATCTTGTTTTGGTCCGTTTGGAGGTGGTACTAGCATCGGTGCAAGATAGGTGCACGGTTTGCACCAATTGTACCATAGGGTCAGAAATCGTTTTGGACACTCCCGTTGGACTCCTAGGTGACGAGGTTCAACTGAAAGTTCGTTTCGGTCCATTTGGAGATAGTGGTAATATTGACGCAAGATGGGTGCACGGTTTTGCCGAAGCGTACCATAGGCTCATAAATCGTTTGGGACGCAAACCGATGGAACTCCTAGGCGACGTGCGTCATGTGGAAACTTGTTTTGGTCCATTCGGAGACGTTGTTAGCGTCGGTGCAAGATAGGTGCACGGTTTGAACCAATTGTACCATAGGGTCAAAAATTGTTTTGGACGCTCCTGATGGTACACCTAGGTTACGTGGGTCATGTCGAATCTGGTTTCGGTCCATTTGGAGACAGTGTTAGTGTCGGTGCAAGACAGGTGCATGGTCTACGCTAACCGTAGCATAGGCTCAGGAATCGTTTTGGACGCACCCGACGGTACTGCTAGGTGATGAGGCTCAACCGAAAGCTTCGTTTTGGACCGTTTGGAGATAGTGGTAATATTGATGCAAAGGCGGGTGCACGGTTTGCGCATAACGTACCATAGGCTCGGAAAATCATTTTGGACGCACTCGATGGAACTCCTAGGTGATGTGGGTCGTGTGGAATCTTGTTTTGGTACGTTTGGAGGTGGTACTAGCATCGGTGCAAGACAGGTGTACGGTTTGCACCAATTGTACCATAGGGTCAGAAATCGTTTTGGACGCTCCCGTTGGTACTGCTTGGTGACGAGGCTCAACTGAAAGATTGTTTCGGTCCAGTTGGAGATAGTGGTAATATTGACGCAAGATGGGTGTACGCTTTGCGCCGAACGTACCATAGGCTCGCAAATCGTTTTGGACGCACCTGATGGAACTCCTAGGCGACGTGGGTCATGTGGAAACTTGTTTTGGTGCATTCGGACACGGTGTTAGCGTCGGTGCAAGACAGGTGCACGGTTTGAACCAAATGTACCATATGGTCAGAAATCGTTTTGGACGCTCCTGATGGTATCCTAGGTTACGTGGGTCTTGTCGAATCTTGTTTCGGTGCATTTGGAGACGGTGTTAGCGTCGGTGCAAGATAGGTGCACGGTTTGCGCCAAACGTACCATAGGCTCAGGAATCATTTTGGATGCACCCGATGGTACTTTTAGGTGACGAGGCTCAAGTGAAAGCTCGTTTGATCCGGTTTGGAGATAGTGGTAATATTGACGCAAGGTGGGTGCACGGGTTTGCGCGAACGTTCCATAGGCTCGGAAATCATTTTGGACGCGCACCGATGGAACTACTAGGTGACGTGGGTCAGGTGGAATCCTGTTTTGGTCCGTTTAGAGGCGGTGTTTGTGTCGGTGCAAGATAGGTGCACGGTTTGCACCAAATGTACCGTAGGGTCAGAAATCGTTTTGGACGCACCGAATGGTACTCCTAGGTGAAGAGGCTCAAGTGGCAGCTCATTTCTAGTGTTTGGAGATAGTGCTAATCTTGACGCGAGATGGGTGCACGGTTGGCGCCGAACCTACCATAGGCTCAGAAATTATTTTGGGCCTTTTCGTTGGAACTCCTAGGTGACGTGGGTCGTGTGGAATCTTGTTTTAGTCCGTTTAGAAAGCGGTGTTAGCGTCGTTGCAAGATAGGTGCACGGTTTACACCAATTGTACAATAGGGTCATAAATCGTTTTGGAAGCTCCCGATGGTACTCCTAGGTACGTGGGTCATGTCGAATCTTGTTTCGCCCATTTGGAGAACAGTGTTAGTGTCATTTGCAAGATAGGTGCACGGTTTACGCTAACCGTACCATAGGCTCAGGAATCGTTTTGGATGCACCCGATGGTACTGCTAGGTGACGAGGCTCAACTGAAAGCTCGTATCGGTTGGTTTGGAGATAGTGGTAATATTCACTTAAGGTGGGTGCACGGTTTGCGCTGAACGTTCCATAGGCACGGAAATCATTTTGGACGCACCGATGGAACTCCTAGGTGACGTGGGTCAGGTGGAATCTTGTTTTGCTCCGTTTAGAGACGGTGTTAGTGTCGGTGCAAGATAGGTGCACGGTTTGCACCAAATGTACCATAGGGTCAGAAATCGTTTTGGACGCACCCGATGGTACTCCTAGGTGAAGAGGCTCAAGTCGAAGCTCATTTCTGGCGTTTGGAGATGATGCTAATCTTGACGCGAGATGGGTGCACGGTTGGTGCCGAACGTACCATAGGCTCAGAAAATCATTTTGGACGCACTTGATGGAACTCCTAGGTGACGTGGGTCATGTGGAATCTTGTTTTGGTCCGTTTGGAGGTGGTACTAACATCGGTGCAAGATAGGTGCACGGTTTGCACCAATTGTACCATAGGGTCAGAAATCGTTTTGGACGCTCCCGTTGGTACTCCTAGGTGACGAGGTTCAACTGAAAGCTCGTTTCGGTCCGTTTGGAGATAGTGGTAATATTGACGCAAGATGGGTGCACGGTTTGCGCCGAACGTACCATTGGCTCAGAAATCATTTTGGACGCACCCGATGGAACTCCTAGGCGACGTGTGTCATGTGGAATCTTGTTTTGGTCCATTCGGAGACGTTGTTAGCGTCGGTGCAAGATAGGTGCACGGTTTGAACCAAATGTACCATATGGTCAGAAATCGATTTGGACGCTCCCGATGGTATCCTAGGTTACGTGGGTCATGTCGAATCTTGTTTCGGTGCATTTGGAGACGGTGTTAGCGTCGGTGCAAGATAGGTGCACGGTTTGCGTCAAACATACCATAGGCTCAGGAATCATTTTTGGATGCACCCGATGGTACTACTAGGTGACGAGGCTCAACTGAAAGCTCGTTTCGGTCGGTTTGGAGATAGTGGTAATGTTGACGCAAGGTGGGTGCACGGTTTGCGCCGAACGTTCCATAGGCTCAGAAATCATTTTGGACGCACCCGATGGAACTACTAGGTGACGTGGGTCAGGTGGAATCTTGTTTTGGTCCGTTTAGAGACGGTGTTAGTGTCGGTGCAAGATAGGTGCACGGTTTGCACCAAATGTACCGTAGGGTCAGAAATCGTTTTGGACGCACCGAATGGTACTCCTAGGTGAAGAGGCTCAAGTGGAAGCTCATTTCTAGTGTTTGGAGATAGTGCTAATCTTGACGCGAGATGGGTGCACGGTTGGCGCTGAACGTACCATAGGCTCATAAATCATTTTGGACGCACTCGTTGGAACTCCTAGGTGACGTGGGTCGTGTGGAATCTTGTTTTAGTCCGTTTAGAAACGGTGTTAGCGTCGTTGCAAGATAGGTGCACGGTTTACACCAATTGTACCATAGGGTCATAAATCGTTTTGGAAGCTCCCGATGGTACTCATCGTTTTGGTCGCACCGAATGGTACTCCTAGGTGAAGAGGCTCAAGTGGAAGCTCATTTCTAGTGTTTGGAGATAGTGCTAATCTTGACGCGAGATGGGTGCACGGTTGGCGCCGAACGTACCATAGGCTCAGAAATCATTTTGGACGCACTCGTTGGAACTCCTAGGTGACGTGGGTCATGTGGAATCTTGTTTTAGTCCGTTTAGAAACGGTGTTAGCGTCGTTGCAAGATAGGTGCACGGTTTACACCAATTGTACCATAGGGTCATAAATCGTTTTGGAAGCTCCCGATGGTACTCCTAGGTACGTGGGTCATGTCGAATCTTGTTTCGGCCCATTTGGAGACAGTGTTAGTGTCGCTGCAAGATAGGTGCACGGTTTACGCTAACCGTACCATAGGCTCAGGAATCGTTTTGGATGCACCCGATGGTACTGCTAGGTGACGAGGCTCAACTGAAAGCTCGTATCGGTTGGTTTGGAGATAGTGGTAATATTTACGCAAGGTGGGTGCACGGTTTGCGCTGAACGTTCCATAGGCTCGGAAATCATTTTGGACGCACCTGATGGAACTCCTAGGTGACGTGGGTCAGGTGGAATCTTGTTTTGCTCCGTTTAGAGACGGTGTTAGTGTCGGTGCAAGATAGGTGCACGGTTTGCACCAAATGTACCATAGGGTCAGAAATTGTTTTGGATGCACCCGATGGTACTCCTAGGTGTAGAGGCTCAAGTGGAAGCTCATTTCTGGCGTTTGGAGATGATGCTAATCTTGACGCGAGATGGGTGCACGGTTGGTGCCGAACGTACCATAGGCTCAGAAAATCATTTTGGACGCACTCGATGGAACTCCTAGGTGACGTGGGTCATGTGGAATCTTGTTTTGGTCCGTTTGGAGGTGGTACTAGCATCGGTGCAAGATAGGTGCACGGTTTGCACCAATTGTACCATAGGGTCAGAAATCATTTTGGACACTCCCGTTGGTACTCCTAGGTGACGAGGTTCAACTGAAAGCTCGTTTCAGTCCGTTTGGAGATAGTGGTAATATTGACGCAAGATGGGTGCACGGTTTGCGCCGAACGTACCATAGGCTCAGAAATCGTTTTGGACGCACCCGATGGAACTCCTAGGCGACGTGCGTCATGTGGAAACTTGTTTTGGTCCATTCGGAGACGTTGTTAGCGTCGGTGCAAGATAGGTGCACGGTTTGAACCAATTGTACCATAGGGTCAGAAATCGTTTTGGACGCTCCCGATGGTACTCCTAGGTTACGTGGGTCATGTCAAATCTGGTTTCGGTCCATTTGGAGACAGTGTTAGTGTCGGTGCAAGACAGGTGCATGGTCTACGCTAACCGTAGCATAGGCTCAGGAATCGTTTTGGACGCACCCGACGGTACTGCTAGGTGATGAGGCTCAACTGAAAGCTCGTTTTGGTCCGTTTGGAGATAGTGGTAATATTGATGCAAGACGGGTGCACGGTTTGCGCATAATGTACCATAGGCTCATAAAATCATTTTGGACGCACTCGATGGAACTCCTAGGTGACGTGGGTCGTGTGGAATCTTGTTTTGGTACGTTTGGAGGTGGTACTAGCATCGGTGCAAGACAGGTGTACGGTTTGCACCAGTTGTACCATAGGGTCAGAAATCGTTTTGGACGCTCCCGTTGGTACTGCTTGGTGACGAGGCTCAACTGAAAGATTGTTTCGGTCCAGTTGGAGATAGTGGTAATATTGATGCAAGATGGGTGTACGGTTTGCGCCGAACATACCATAGGCTCGCAAATCGTTTTGGACGCACCCGATGGAACTCCTAGGCGACATGGGTCATGTGGAATCTTGTTTTGGTCCATTCGGAGACGTTGTTAGCATCGGTGCAAGATAGGTGCACGGTTTGAAACAAATGTACCATATGGTCAGAAATCGTTTTGGACGCTCCCGATGGTATCCTAGGTTACGTGGGTCATGTCGAATCTTGTTTTGGTCCATTTGGAGATAGTGTTAGTGTCGGTGCAAGATAGGTGCACGATCTACGCTAACCGTACCATAGTCTCAGGAATCGTTTTGGACGCACCCGATGGTACTGCTGGTGACGAGGCTCAACTGAAAGATCATTTCGGTCCATTTGGAGATAGTGGTAATATTGACGCAAGATGGGTGCACGGTTGGCGCAGAACGAACCATAGGCTCGGAAATCATTTTGGACACACCCGATGGAACTCCTAGGCGACGTGGGTCATGTGGAATCTTGTTTTGGTGCATTCGGAGACGGTGTTAGCGTCAGTGCAAGATAGGTGCACGGTTTGAACCAAATGTACCATATGGTCAGAAATCGATTTGGACGCTCCCGATGGTATCCTAGGTTACGTGGGTCATGTCGAATCTTATTTCGGTGCATTTGGAGACGGTGTTAGCGTCGGTGCAAGATAGGTGCACGGCTTGCGTCAAACATACCATAGGCTCAGGAATCATTTTTTCATGCACCCGATGGTACTACTAGGTGACGAGGCTCAACTGAAAGCTCGTTTCGGTCGGTTTGGAGATAGTGGTAATGTTGACGCAAGGTGGGTGCACGGTTTGCGCCGAACGTTCCATAGGCTCTGAAATCATTTTGGACGCACCCGATGGAACTACTAGGTGACGTGGGTCAGGTGGAATCTTGTTTTGGTCCGTTTAGGGACGGTGTTAGTGTCGGTGCAAGATAGGTGCACGGTTTGCACCAAATGTGATGTGCACACGTCTATGCAGCACGTGTAGCAAGTTGTTGTGGCCCGATCTTCTCGTAGGATCTGCGAACTTGATAAATTGTCGTTGCGCGACCTGGTGAAGAGGCAATGCACCGCGAGGCTGTCCACGCGACGAACTACCGAGACAATCACCCTTCCACGTACCGACGAACAGCCCACGCAATCACGCCGTATAGACGTGAAGGCACAAACTGGATGAACCGCAGTTCGGCGTTCTACAACTCCCTCAGGAATCGAAAGAACAAGTTTGCAAGCCTCTCAAGACTCACGCTGGAACAAGAATTCCAAGAGCTGGTATTTCTGACAAAACAGGAACAGCACATGGTGATAAGGATTCACGAACATACCCTTTGTCCAAAAGCTCTTTTACCTGTTGCTGAATTTCCTTTGTCTCTGTGGGATTGGTGCGGTAGGCTGGACGATTTGGAAGAGAAGCACCTGGTACCAAATCAATTTGATGCTCAATTCCACGGAGTGGAGGAAGTCCAGCTGGTATCTCATCGGGAAAAACATCTTCGAAGTCCTGTAAGAGATCAAGAACAACACTAGGCAGCGATGAAGGTAAATCGTTAGTTGAAAGTAGGACCTCCTTGTGCAAGAGCACAAAGAATGGGGCTGTGGTGTTTCTCACTTCTCTCATATCACTCTTGCTCACAAAGAGACACTCAGTGTGGCGTGGCTGTTTAGGATTGGCATGAGTCTTTATGTGGCTGGATGGGTTAGAACTCTCCCTTACTTGTGTTGGGGATCTCACTCAATTTTCTTTTGTCAGATTCCTCTCTTTTCTTCTTGAGCCATATCTGAAGCATGTATCTCCTCTGGAGATAATGGAATAAGAACCACCTTCTTGTCATTGTGAATGAAAGTGTGTTTGTTAGACCGTCCAAAATGCACCGAGTCCACATCAAATTGCCAGGGCCGACCAAGCAGCAAATGGCATGCTTGCATGGGGACAATATCACAATCAACCTCTCCATGATAATCACCAATGGAAAATGATAAATGAATCATGGCTGAAACCTTAACTGTCCCAGAATTATTCAACCATTGCATATGGTATGGATGTGGATGGCGACGTGGCTGCAAGCCAAGCTTCTCAACAAGCAAAGCACTAACAATATTATTGCAGCTCCCACCATCTATGATGAAATGGCACACTTGTCCTTTCACTTTGCATCTGGATTGAAACAAATTATGGCGTTGTCCTTGTTCAGCAGCAACAAATTGAGTGGAAAGAACTCGCCTCACCACCAAAGAAGGAGATGGTGTGTTCATTATAGAACGCGTCAAATCAGGAAAATCAGCAAGCAACTCATCAAAATCATCACTAGTAATCTCGTCGAAAGATGGAGAAACAACATCTTGTAATAGGTCATTGTGAGCAAAAGTTGGAATAGGTTGAATGGCTAAACAATTTAGACCTAGCTCAAATGTACCATCCTCTGCTGAATACTCACAAGTGTCAAGATTAAGATCTGCAAATACATTGTTAAACTCGTCCTCCTCTTCACTTTGGGAATCATAAGAACCATCAGCAAGTGCAATAATAGTACGACGATTGGGACATTCAGCTTGCTTATGCCCATGACCACCACACTTAAAACACTCAATCTTGCTTGTCTTACGTTGGGTGTCTGCAGTAGAAGAAGTGGGCTGACTTGAACTCACAGCTTTACCTTTCACATCCAATTGTTTGGAAGAAGTTGGAAGATATCTATTTGCTCCATGAGATGAAGATTTGGGCGTTGCAGCTCCTTGCTGTTGGAATTGAGGCGTGACATCCCCTTGCTGTTGGGAATGACGCCATGAAGCATTGTATTTGTAAGACGTAGCAATTTGCCTTTCAGCCCTCTTTGCAAAATGAACCAACTCGGTGAGACATGTGTAGGTTGTCATATCCACTTTATCAGCAATGGGTTTATTGAGGCCAACTAGAAACCGAGCCATTGTGGATTCCTCATCTTCAGTTATCCCTGTCACGAAGTACACACATTTCAATTCTTGAAAATATTCATCAACAGTACGAGTACCTTGCACAAGACGTTTCAGCTTCAAATGTAGATCACGAGAGTAATATGCTGGAACAAAACGACGTCGCATTTCTCTCTTCATGTCTTCCCAAGTTATACGAACATGCCCAACTCTCTGATATTCAGTACGGACCTGATTCCACCAAGTTATGGCATAGCCTTTAAACTCAAATGGCTGCAAGCTTTGCCTTCTTTTCAGCAGAGTATTCATACAAATCAAATATTTGTTCCACCTTGGTCTCCCATTCAAAATAAGCATCAGCATTCTCCTGTCCGCTGAAAGGGGGAATAGACACTTTCACGTTTCTTAAACCATCATCATTACGACGACGATGGCGGTCACGATAACCATGATGGCCACCACCATGTCGATGATCATCCATGTCGGACAACATATCATCATCACCATCATAATCTCTACCTCCAACTAGAACGCGCCGAGCACGACCAAAACCATGGCCAAACCCACCACGTCCATGTCCATGACCAGTGGCACGACGTGGTGCCTCGTTATCCTCATTGTCATCATCCTCATTTGGTGGTGGTTCTCTATGAGGCACGTTCAATTGGAGAGTTTGTAGTTGTTGCATCAAATCATTCATTTGTGTACGCAGCTCCTGGAATTCCTCCACCGAAACAGCGGCACCATCTCCACGTCCTGCCATATTAGTAGAGGGGAAAAAGGACAATATATATGTGGAATATATGTGGAATCACTCCCTCACCACTTGCTGAACAAGTTCTTTCTCTTCCTGGAAAGGGCAAGAACCGGGGCTGCAATCTGTAGTGGAAGAGTGAAGAGACTACGGTGCAACAGCTCACGGTGCTTTGAAGTGGAGCTTGGTGGGGTAATATGTAAATGGAATGCGCTGAAATGTAGTAATGCAAAACCGAATAATAATCCAAGAACTCAAGTCTAAGTTGCTGAATATAAAGGAAAAGATGCTCAAAGAAAGGAACAAGATGTAGGAAGTGGATAGATGAACACCAATTGCACCAACTGAAACTTGTTGCTGCCCAAACCCCTTTGTGGTGTGCTGAACACAATTCTCTTTTATTTCTTTTCTTTCCTTTTTTTTGAACAAGAACTCGTTGTTTTTTTAGTCCTTCTTTTGACCCATATACATCTTTTCTTTTAACCTTTGTGAGAAACGCAGCACAACTTTCAACTAAAGGGGCACATAAGGATCAACTAAGATGGACGGCGCAGCACAAAAACAAGAAACTCGGGTGGGGAATTTGTGGCGGGTAGAAAACAAGGGTGGAACGGGTGGTTTTTAGTTATATATATGCAGCAAGCAATGACGATTAGAACAAGGGTGGGATGGGTGGGTACATGCAGCAAGCGATTTGATGATTAGAACAATGATAACAACTAGAATGATGTGGAAAAGAAAAATTCAGCAACTAGACAAATCTTAAAGGATTAAAACTCGATAAAGCAAACTACAAAATCAGTAGCACATATGAATTTGGGCTGTAGGTTTTCTTTTTTGGCTATTAGTGGACAGTAGGTATATAAACTCTATCCTACCAAAAACAAGAACAATCCTAACGAGTAAACGGAGGCTCTGGTACCAGATGATGTGCACACGTCTATGCAGCACGTGTAGCAAGTTGTTGTGGCCCGATCTTCTCGTAGGATCTGCGAACTTGATAAATTGTCGTTGCGCGACCTGGTGAAGAGGCAATGCACCGCGAGGCTGTCCACGCGACGAACTACCGAGACAATCACCCTTCCACGTACCGACGAACAGCCCACGCAATCACGCCGTATAGACGTGAAGGCACAAACTGGGTGAACCGCAGTTCGGCGTTCTACAACTCCCTCAGGAATCGAAAGAACAAGTTTGCAAGCCTCTCAAGACTCACGCTGGAACAAGAATTCCAAGAGTTGGTATTTCTGAAATTGCAATCACGAGTTCCTGTTCACGTCATCCATTACAGGGATATATAGCACTAGTGGAGTTTCAGTTTGGTGGAAAATAATTGAGAACATGTAGTGGGAAGTTGCAGCACTACTTTTATTAATAACCAAGCCTAGTAGGGCGCCTAGCTGGTTGGTATTCTCTGCGTGCATGCTGGAGCGTGTGTGGACAGCAACCCAGTTGCTGGTTGCATGCATTCCTAACTCCCAAATTATTTGCTTGCACTTCAACGGCTGATATTCATGGTAGCTGAATGGCCTTTCCTCTCTCATGCACGTCCAGGTTCCATGCATATATTTGGCGGGCAGAATCCATCATCATCCCATGCTTGTTCGTGCACTCCATCATTCCTAAGAACATTGAAACAAGTACTCAAAAGCATAGGTTCATTCAATGTAATCTGATTATTAAGCATAAGGTTAGCGTTCACCTGAGAATGAATTTCCTTCTCCAATTGTTTAGCTCTACTCCTTGTAATTGGACCAGCTATATCAAGTGTAGCTTCATTTGGAGATGAGTGAATGCTAGGAATGTCTTCATTAAAATGTACCGTAGGGTCAGAAATCGTTTTGGACGCACCGAATGGTACTCCTAGGTGAAGAGGCTCAAGTGGAAGCTCATTTCTAGTGTTTGGAGATAGTGCTAATCTTGACGCGAGATGGGTGCACGGTTGGCGCCGAATGTACCATAGGCTCATAAATCATTTTGGACGCACTCGTTGGAACTCCTAGGTGATGTGGGTCGTGTGGAATCTTGTTTTAGTCCGTTTAGAAACGGTGTTAGCGTCGTTGCAAGATAGGTGCACGGTTTACACCAATTGTACCATAGGGTCATAAATCGTTTTGGAAGCTCCCGATGGTACTCATCGTTTTGGACGCACCGAATGGTACTCCTAGGTGAAGAGGCTCAAGTGGAAGCTCATTTCTAGTGTTTGGAGATAGTGCTAATCTTGACGCGAGATGGGTGCACGGTTGGCGCCGAACGTACCATAGGCTCAGAAATCATTTTGGACGCACTCGTTGGAACTCCTAGGTGACGTGGGTCGTGTGGAATCTTGTTTTAGTCCGTTTAGAAACGGTGTTAGCGTCGTTGCAAGACAGGTGCACGGTTTACACCAATTGTACCACTGGGTCATAAATCGTTTTGGAAGCTCCCGATGGTACTCCTAGGTACGTGGGTCATGTCGAATCTTGTTTCGGCCCATTTGGAGACAGTGTTAGTGTCGCTGCAAGATAGGTGCACGGTTTACGCTAACCGTACCATAGGCTCAGGAATCGTTTTGGATGCACCCGATGGTACTGCTAGGTGACGAGGCTCAACTGAAAGATCATTTCGGTCCGTTTGGAGATAGTGGTAATATTGACGCAAGATGGGTGCACGGTTCGCGCAGAACGTTCCATAGCCTCGCAAATCGTTTTGGACACACCCGATGGAACTCCTAGGCGACGTGGGTCATGTGGAATCTTGTTTTGGTCGATTCGGAGACGTTGTTAGCATCGGAGCAAGATAGGTGCACGGTTTGAAACAAATGTACCATATGGTCAGAAATCATTTTGGACGCTCCCGATGGTATCCTAGGTTACGTGCGTCATGTCGAATCTTGTTTTGGTCCATTTCGAGATAGTGTTAGTGTCGGTGCAAGATAGGTGCACGGTCTACGCTAACCGTACCATAGTCTCAGGAATTGTTTTGGACGCACCCGATGGTACTGCTGGTGACGAGGCTCAACTGAAAGATCATTTCGGTCCGTTTGGAGATAGTGGTAATATTGACGCAAGATGGGTGCACGGTTTGCGCAGAACGTACCATAGGCTCGGAAATCGTTTTGGACACACCCGATGGAACTCCAATGCGACGTGGGTCATGTGGAATCTTGTTTTGGTGCCTTCGGAGATGGTGTTAGCGTCGGTGCAAGATAGTGGTAATATTCACGCAAGGTGGGTGCACGGTTTGCGCTGAACGTTCCATAGGCTCGAAAATCGTTTTGGACGCACCCGATGGAACTCCTAGGCGACGTGCGTCATGTGGAATCTTGTTTTGGTCCATTCGGAGACGTTGTTAGTGTCGGTGCAAGATAGGTGCACGGTTTGAACCAAATGTACCATATGGTCAGAAATCATTTTGGATGCTCCCGATGGTATCCTAGGTTACGTGGGTCGTGTCGAATCTTGTTTTGGTCCATTTGGAGATAGTGTTAGTGTCGGTGCAAGATAGGTGCTCGGTCTACGCTAACCGTACCACAGGCTCTGGAATCGTTTTGGACGCACCCTATGGTACTGCTAGGTGACGAGGCTCAACTGAAAGATCATTTCGGTCCGTTTGGAGATAGTGGTAATATTGACGCAAGATTGGTGCACGGTTTGCACCAAATGTACCATAGGGTCAGAAATCGTTTTGGATGCACCCGATGGTACTCCTAGGTGTAGAGGCTCAAGTCGAAGCTCATTTCTGGCGTTTGGAGATGATGCTAATCTTGACGCGAGATGGGTGCACAGTTGGTGCCGAACGTACCATAGGCTCGGAAAATCATTTTGGACGCACTCGATGGAACTCCTAGGTGACGTGGGTCATGTGGAATCTTGTTTTGGTCCGTTTGGAGGTGGTACTTGCATTGGTGCAAGATAGGTGCACGGTTTGCACCGATTGTACCATAGGGTCAGAAATCGTTTTGGACACTCCCGTTGGTACTGCTAGGTGGCGAGGCTCAACTGAAAGCTCATTTCGGTCCGTTTGGAGATAGTGGTAATATTGACGCAAGATGGGTGCGCGGTTTGCGCCCAACGTACCGTAGGCTCAGAAATCGTTTTGGATGCACCCGATGGAAGTCCTAGGCGACGTGGGTCATGTGGAAACTTGTTTTGGTGCATTCGGACACGGTGTTAGCGTCGGTGCAAGACAGGTGCACGGTTTGAACCAAATGTACCATATGGTCAGAAATCGTTTTGGACGCTCCTGATGGTATCCTAGGTTACGTGGGTCTTGTCGAATCTTGTTTCGGTGCATTTGGAGACGGTGTTAGCGTCGGTGCAAGATAGGTGCACGGTTTGCGCCAAACGTACCATAGGCTCAGGAATCATTTTGGATGCACCCGATGGTACTTTTAGGTGACGAGGCTCAAGTGAAAGCTCGTTTCGGTCGGTTTGGAGATAGTGGTAATATTGACGCAAGGTGGGTGCACGGTTTGCGCCGAACGTTCCATAGGCTCGGAAATCATTTTGGACGCACCCGATGGAACTACTAGGTGACGTGGGTCAGGTGGAATCCTGTTTTGGTCCGTTTAGAGGCGGTGTTTGTGTCGGTGCAAGATAGGTGCACGGTTTGCACCAAATGTACCGTAGGGTCAGAAATCGTTTTGGACGCACCGAATGGTACTCCTAGGTGAAGAGGCTCAAGTGGCAGCTCATTTCTAGTGTTTGGAGATAGTGCTAATCTTGACGCGAGATGGGTGCACGGTTGGCGCCGAACCTACCATAGGCTCAGAAATTATTTTGGACGCACTCGTTGGAACTCCTAGGTGACGTGGGTCGTGTGGAATCTTGTTTTAGTCCGTTTAGAAACGGTGTTAGCGTCGTTGCAAGATAGGTGCACGGTTTACACCAATTGTACCATTGGGTCATAAATCGTTTTGGAAGCTCCCGATGGTACTCCTAGGTACGTGGGTCATGTCGAATCTTGTTTCGGCCCATTTGGAGACAGTGTTAGTGTCGCTGCAAGATAGGTGCACGGTTTACGCTAACCGTACCATAGGCTCAGGAATCGTTTTGGATGCACCCGATGGTACTGCTAGGTGACGAGGCTCAACTGAAAGCTCGTATCGGTTGGTTTGGAGATAGTGGTAATATTCACTTAAGGTGGGTGCACGGTTTGCGCTGAACGTTCCATAGGCTCGGAAATCATTTTGGACGCACCCGATGGAACTCCTAGGTGACGTGGGTCAGGTGGAATCTTGTTTTGCTCCGTTTGGAGGTGGTACTTGCATCGGTGCAAGATAGGTGCACGGTTTGCACCGATTGTACCATAGGGTCAGAAATCATTTTGGACACTCCCGTTGGTACTCCTAGGTGACGAGGTTCAACTGAAAGCTCGTTTCGGTCCGTTTGGAGATAGTGGTAATATTGACGCAAGATGGGTGCACGGTTTGCGCCGAACGTACCATAGGCTCAGAAATCGTTTTGGACGCACCCGATGGAACTCCTAGGCGACGTGCGTCATGTGGAATCTTGTTTTGGTCCATTCGGAGACGTTGTTAGCGTCGGTGCAAGATAGGTGCACGGTTTGAACCAATTGTACCATAGGGTCAGAAATCGTTTTGGACGCTCCCGATGGTACTCCTAGGTTACGTGGGTCGTGTCGAATCTTGTTTTGGTCCATTTGGAGATAGTGTTAGTGTCGGTGCAAGATAGGTGCTCGGTCTATGCTAACCGTACCACAGGCTCTGGAATCATTTTGGACGCACCCGATGGTACTGCTAGGTGACGAGGCTCAACTGAAAGATCATTTCGGTCCGTTTGGAGATAGTGGTAATATTGACGCAAGATTGGTGCACGGTTTGCGCAGAACGTGCCATAGGCTCGGAAATCATTTTGGACACACCCGATGGAAGTCCTAGGCGACGTGGGTCATGTGGAAACTTGTTTTGGTGCATTCGGAGACGGTGTTAGCGTCGGTGCAAGATAGGTGCACGGTTTGAACCAAATGTACCATATGGTCAGAAATCATTTTGGACGCTCCCGATGGTATCGTAGGTTATGTGGGTCATGTCAAATCTTGTTTCGGTGCATTTGGAGACGGTGTTAGCGTCGGTGCAAGATAGGTGCACGGTTTGCGCCAAATGTACCATAGGGTCAGAAATCGTTTTGGATGCACCCGATGGTACTCCTAGGTGTAGAGGCTCAAGTCGAAGCTCATTTCTGGCGTTTGGAGATGATGCTAATCTTGGCACGAGATGCGTGCACGGTTGGTGCCGAACGTACCATAGGCTCGGAAAATCATTTTGGACGCACTCGATGGAACTCCTAGGTGACGTGGGTCATGTGGAATCTTGTTTTGGTCCGTTTGGAGGTGGTACTAGCATCGGTGCAAGATAGGTGCACGGTTTGCACCAATTGTACCATAGGGTCAGAAATCGTTTTGGACGCTCCTGTTGGTACTCCTAGGTGACGAGAATCAACTGAAAGCTCGTTTCGGTCCGTTTGGAGATAGTGGTAATATTGACGCAAGATGGGTGCACGGTTTGCGCCGAACGTTCCATAGCCTCGCAAATCGTTTTGGACGCACCCGATGGAACTCCTAGGCGACGTGGGTCATGTGAAATCTTGTTTTGGTCCATTCGGAGACGTTGTTAGCATCGGTGCAAGATAGGTGCACGGTTTGAAACAAATGTACCATATGGTCAGAAATCGTTTTGGACGCTCCCGATGGTATCCTAGGTTACGTGCGTCATGTCTAATTTTGTTTTGGTCTATTTCGAGATAGTGTTAGTGTCGGTGCAAGATAGGTGCACGGTCTACGCTAACCGTACCATAGTCTCAGGAATTGTTTTGGACGCACCCGATGGTACTGCTGGTGACGAGGCTCAACTGAAAGATCATTTCGGTCCGTTTGGAGATAGTGGTAATATTGACGCAAGATGGGTGCACGGTTCGCGCAGAACGTACCATAGCCTCGCAAATCGTTTTGGACACACCCGATGGAACTCCTAGGCGACGTGGGTCATGTGGAATCTTGTTTTGGTCCATTCGGAGACGTTGTTAGCATCGGAGCAAGATAGGTGCACGGTTTGAAACAAATGTACCATATGGTCAGAAATCGTTTTGGACGCTCCCGATGGTATCCTAGGTTACGTGCGTCATGTCGAATCTTGTTTTGGTCCATTTCGAGATAGTGTTAGTGTCGGTGCAAGATAGGTGCACGCGGTCACGCTAACCGTACCATAGTCTCAGGAATTGTTTTGGGACGCACCGATGGTACTGCTAGGTGACGAGGCTCAACTGAAAGATCATTTCGGTCCGTTTGGAGATAGTGGTAATATTGACGCAAGATGGGTGCACGGTTTGCGCAGAACGTACCATAGGCTCGGAAATCGTTTTGGACACACCCGATGGAACTCCAAGGCGACGTGGGTCATGTGGAATCTTGTTTTGGTGCCTTCAGAGATGGTGTTAGCGTCGGTGCAAGATAGTGGTAATATTCACGCAAGGTGGGTGCACGGTTTGCGCTGAACGTTCCATAGGCTCGGAAATCATTTTGGACGCACCCGATGGAACTCCTAGGTGACGTGGGTCAGGTGGAATCTTGTTTTGCTCCGTTTAGAGACGGTGTTAGTGTCGGTGCAAGATATAATGAGGACATTCCTAGCATTCACTCATCTTCAAATGCAACTCCACTTGATATAGCTGGTCCAATTACAAGAAGTAGAGCTAAACAATTGGAGAAGGAAATTCATTCTCAGGTGAACGCTAACCTTATGTTTAATAATCAGTTTATGTTGAATGAGCCTATGCTTTTGAGTTCTTGTTCCAATGTCCTTAGGAATGATGGAGTGTATGAACCAGCATGGGATGAAGATGGATTCAAGCCTCTGGACATTTGAACCAAGAAGCCTATGGTGTGCAAGAATAAAATGGTGGTTCATCACCTTTGCATGGAAATGCAACCAGAAGCTAGATGACTGATACATGGTACGAATTCCAAGCATCACCGCGGACAGAATACAAGGAGTTAGACCGTGTTCTATATGTGGATGGAAGCGTCTTCAAGTCTACTTTCCAGCCCATCAAACGGCTCATTATTTGGACTTCCCAATAAAGAGTTATGCTTATTTTAGTAACTGCTATCAGAAGCTGAAAGACGCGCGAACCAGCCACGAAATCCACTGGTGCATGCGCATGCTGCCATTTACTCCAAGCTGAACGTCTCTATCCCTATATATATCTTGTACTAGACAATGAAAGGGCAGATTTTGATTAGCTGAATTCAGAATACACAAACTCGTGGAGTTTTGTTTATGCGTGAGTCTTGAGAGGCTTGCAACACTTGTTCTTTCGATTCCTGAGGGAGTTGTAGAACGCCGAACTGCGGTTCACACAGTTCGTGCCTTCACGTCTATAGGGCGTGATTGCGTGGGCTGTTTCGTCGGTACGTGGAAGGGTGATTGTCTCGTAGTTCGTCGTCGGACAGACAGCCTCGCGGTGCACTGCCTCTTCACCAAGTCACGAGCGACAAGTTATCAAGTTCATGGATCCTACGAGAAGATCGGGCCACACAACTTGCTACACGCGTTGCATAGGCGTGTGCACATCATCTGGTACCAGAGCCTCCGTTTACTCGTTAGGATTGTTCTTGTTTTTGGTAGGATAGAGTTTATATACCTACTGTCCACTAATAGCCAAAAAAAAGAAAACCTATAGCCCAAATTCATATGTGCTACTGATTTTGTAGTTTGCTTTATCGAGTTTTAATCCTTTAAGATTTGTCTAGTTGCTGAATTTTTCTTTTCCACATCGTTCTAGTTGTTATCATTGTTCTAATCATCAAATCGCTTGCTGCATGTACCCACCCATCCCACCCTTGTTCTGATCGTTATTGCTTGCTGCATATATATAAATAAAAAAAAACCCCACCCGTCCCACCCTTGTTTTCTACCCGCCACAAATTCCCCAACCGAGTTTCTTGTTTTTGTGCTGCGCCGTCCATCTTAGTTGATCCTTATGTGCCCCTTTAGTTGAAAGTTGTGCTGCGTTTCTCACAAAGGTTAAAAGAAAAGATGTATATGGGTCAAAAGAAGGACTGAAAACAACGAGTTCTTGTTCAAAAAAAAAGGAAAGAAAAGAAATAAAAGAGAATTGTGTTCAGCACACCACAAAGGGGTTTGGGCAGCAACAAGTTTCGGTTGGTGCAATTGGTGTTCATCTATCCACTTCCTACATCTTGTTCCTTTCTTTGAGCATCTTTTCCTTTATATTCAGCAACTTAGACTTGAATTCTTGGATTATTATTCGGTTTTGCATTACTACATTTCAGCGCATTCCATTTACATATTACCCCACCAAGCTCCACTTAAAAGCACCGTGAGTTGTTGCACGTAGTTTCTTCACTCTTCCACTACAGATTGCAGCCCGGTTCTTGCCCTTTCCAGGAAGAGAAAGAACTTGTTCAGCAAGTGGTGAGGGAGTGATTCCACATATATTCCACATATATATTGTCCTTTTTCCCCCTCTACTAATATGGCAGGACATGGAGATGGTGCCGCTGTTTCGGTGGAGGAATTCCAGGAGCTGCGTACACAAATGAATGATTTGATGCAACAACTACAAACTCTCCAATTGAACATGCCTCATAGAGAACCACCACCAAATGAGGATGATGACAATGAGGATAACGAGGCACCACGTCGTGCCGCTGGTCATGGACATGGACGTGGTGGGTTTGGCCATGGTTTTGGTCGTGCTTTCGCGCGTTCTAGTTGGAGGTAGAGATTATGATGGTGATGATGATATGTTGTCCGACATGGATGGTCATCGACATGGTGGTGGCCATCATGGTTATCGTGACCGCCATCGCCGTCGTAATGATGATGGTTTAAGAAACGTGAAAGTGTCTATTCCCCTTTCAGCGGACAGGAGAATGCTGATGCTTATTTTGAATGGGAGACCAAGGTGGAACAAATATTTGATTTGTATGAATACTCTGCTGAAAAGAAGGCAAAGCTTGCAGCCATTGAGTTTAAAGGCTATGCCATAACTTGGTGGAATCAGGTCCATACTGAATATCAGAGAGTTGGGCATGTTCGTATAACTTGGGAAGACATGAAGAGAGAAATGCGACGTCGTTTTGTTCCAGCATATTACTCTCGTGATCTACATTTGAAGCTGAAACGTCTTGTGCAAGGTACTCGTACTGTTGATGAATATTTTCAAGAATTGGAAATGTGTGTACTTCGTACAGGGATAACTGAAGATGAGGAATCCACAATGGCTCGGTTTCTAGTTGGCCTCAATAAACCCATTGCTGATAAAGTGGATATGACAACCTACACATGTCTCACCGAGTTGGTTCATTTTGCAAAGAGGGCTGAAAGGCAAATTGCTACGTCTTACAAATACAATGCTTCATGGCGTCATTCCCAACAGCAAGGGGATGTCATGCCTCAATTCCAACAGCAAGGAGCTGCAACACCCAAATCTTCATCTCATGGAGCAAATAGATATCTTCCAACTTCTTCCAAACAATTGGATGTGAAAGGTAAAGTTGTGAGTTCAAGTCAGCCCACTTCTACTGCAGCCACCCAACGCAAGACAAGCAAGATTGAGTGTTTTAAGTGTGGTGGTCATGGGCATAAGCAAGCTGAATGTCCCAATCGTCGTACTATTATTGCACTTGCTGATGGTTCTTATGATTCCCAAAGTGAAGAGGAGGATGAGTTTAACAATGTATTTGCAGATCTTAGTCTTGACACTTGTGAGTATTCAGCAGAGGATGGTACATTTGAGCTAGGTCTAAATTGTTTAGCCATTCAACCTATTCCAACTTTTGCTCACAATGACCTATTACAAGATGTTGTTTCTCCATCTTTCGACGACATTACTAGTGATGATTTTGATGAGTTGCTTGCTGATTTTCCTGATTTGACGCGTTCTATAATGAACACACCATCTCCTTCTTTGGTGGTGAGGCGAGTTCTTTCCACTCAATTTGTTGCTGCTGAACAAGGACAACGCCATAATTTGTTTCAATCCAGATGCAAAGTGAAAGGACAAGTGTGCCGTTTCATCATAGATGGTGGGAGCTGCAATAATATTGTTAGTGCTTTGCTTGTTGAGAAACTTGGCTTGCAGCCACGTCGCCATCCACATCCATACCATATGCAATGGTTGAATAATTCTGGGACAGTTAAGGTTTCAGCCATGATTCGTTTGTCATTTTCCATTGGTGATTATCATGGAGAGGTGGATTGTGATATTGTCCCCATGCAAGCATGCCATTTGCTGCTTGGTCGGCCCTGGCAATTTGATGTGGACTCGGTGCATTTTGGACGGTCTAACAAACACACTTTCATTCACAATGACAAGAAGGTGGTTCTTATTCCATTATCTCCAGAGGAGATACATGCTTCAGATATGGCTCGCAAGAAAAGAGAGGAATCTGACAAAAGAAAATTGAGTGAGATCTCCAACACAAGGGAGAGAGTTCTAACCCATCCAGCCACATAAAGACTCATGCCAATCCTAAACAGCCACGCCACACTGAGTGTCTCTTTGTGAGCAAGAGTGATATGAGAGAAGTGAGAAACACCACAGCCCCATTCTTTGTGCTCTTGCACAAGGAGGTCCTACTTTCAACTAACGATTTACCTTCATCGCTGCCTAGTGTTGTTCTTGATCTCTTACAGGACTTCGAAGATGTTTTTCCCGATGAGATACCAGCTGGACTTCCTCCACTCCGTGGAATTGAGCATCAAATTGATTTGGTACCAGGTGCTTCTCTTCCAAATCGTCCAGCCTACCGCACCAATCCCACAGAGACAAAGGAAATTCAGCAACAGGTAAAAGAGCTTTTGGACAAAGGGTATGTTCGTGAATCCTTATCACCATGTGCTGTTCCTGTTTTGTTAGTTCCAAAGAAAGATGGTTCTTGGCGTATGTGTGTTGATTGTCGTGCTATCAATGCTATAACTGTTCGATATCGTCACCCTATTCCAAGGCTTGATGACATGTTAGATGAGCTGAGTGGTTCAACTATTTTCACCAAGATCGATTTACGTAGTGGTTATCATCAAATTCGAATGAAAATAGGTGATGAATGGAAAACAGCATTTAAAACTAAATTTGGTCTCTATGAATGGCTTGTGATGCCCTTTGGTTTGACAAATGCTCCTTCAACTTTTATGCGTTTGATGAATCATGTGTTAAGAGCTTTCATTGGCAAATTTGTTGTTGTTTATTTTGATGATATTCTGATCTATAGCAAATCATTTGATGAACATCTTGATCATATCCGTCAAGTACTTGCTGTTTTGAGGAAGAGAAATTGTATGGAAACATTGCTAAATGCACATTTTGCACAGACCGTGTTGTTTTTCTTGGATTTGTTGTTTCTGCAGATGGAATTCAAGTTGATGAAGAAAAGATTAAAGCAATAAAGGATTGGCCTACACCTACAAATGTGAGTCAAGTTCGAAGTTTTCATGGTCTTGCAGGTTTTACAGGCGTTTTGTTAAAGATTTCAGCACCATCGCTGCACCCTCAACAATTTGACAAAGAAGGATGTTCCATTCAAGTGGGGTGATGAACAAGACCAAGCCTTCAATGAGCTGAAAACAAAGCTTTGTGAAGCACCGCTGCTACAACTTCCTGATTTTGGTAAGACATTTGAGATCGAATGTGATGCAAGTGGTATTGGCATAGGAGGTGTACTACTTCAAGAAGGTAAACCTGTTGCCTACTTTTCTGAAAAGTTGAATGGTCCACATCTGAATTATTCTGTCTATGATAAAGAGCTTTATGCCTTAGTTCGAGTTTTGGAAGTTTGGCAACATTATTTGTTACCTAAAGAATTTGTCATCCATTCTGATCATGAAGCTTTGAAATATCTAAAAAGTCAAGGCAAACTGAACCGTAGACATGCTAAATGGATTGAGTTCATTGAAACATTTCCCTATGTTGTAAAACATAAGCGTGGAAAAGATAACATTGTTGCTGATGCCTTATCACGGAGATGTGGTTTGGTTACACAATTAGATACAAAAGTGCTTGGTTTGGAATCCATTAAAACACTCTATGCAGCTGATTCTGATTTTAAAGAACCTTTCTCTCATTGCATTGCTGGAAAAGGCTGGGACAAGTATTATGTGCATGATGGTTTTTTATTTCGGACTAACAAACTATGCATTCCAGCCTGCTCGATTCGTCAAGTTCTTTTGCAGGAAGCACATGCTGGTGGCTTAGCTGGTCATTTTGGCATCAAAAAGACATTGGACATGCTCTCCGATCATTTCTTTTGGCCACATATGCGACGTGATGTCCAACGACATGTTGCACGCTACATAATCTGCTTGAAAGCTAAGTCCCGCCTTAATCCCCATGGTCTTTATACTCCATTACCAGTTCCGAATGTACCTTGGGAAGATATATCCATGGATTTTATTTTGGGGTTACCTCGGTCTCAGAGGGGGAGGGATTCTATCTTTGTTGTTGTTGACCGATTCTCTAAAATGGCACATTTTATTCCATGTCATAAGAACGACGATGCTTCACACGTTGCTGATTTGTTTTTTAGGGAGATCATTCGTTTACATGGAGTACCAAGGACTATTGTTTCAGACCGGGATACAAAATTTCTAAGCTATTTTGGGAAGACATTATGGGCTAAACTTGGTACAAAGTTGTTATTTTCCACCACTTGTCATCCGCAAACCGATGGGCAAACTGAAGTTGTCAACCGTACCTTGTCCACCATGTTGCGTGCTGTGTTGAAAAAGAATTTGAAGCAGTGGGAAGACTGCCTTCCACATGTTGAATTTGCTTATAACAGGGCAGTCCATTCCACAACAAACTTTTGTCCATTTGAAATTGTTTATGGGTTTAAACCGCATACTCCCATGGATCTTTTGCCTTTACCATTACAGGAACAAGTTAACTTGGATGCAGCAAAGAGATCGGATTTTCTCAAGAAGCTACATGATGAGACAAGAAGGAATATCGAGAAGAAATCAGCACAATATGCAAAGCAAGCGAACAAAGGTAAGAAGAAGGTTACATTCCAGCCCGGAGACCTCGTGTGGTTGCATCTACGTAAGGATCGATTTCCCCAACAGCGCAAGAGTAAGTTATCTCCTAGGGGTGATGGTCCGTTCAAGGTTTTACACAAGATAAATGATAATGCTTATAAAATTGAGCTGCCACCTGAATATTCCAATGTGAGTACAACATTCAATGTCAAAGACTTGCTTCCATTTGTTGGTGAGCCTGAGTCGAGGACGACTCCTTCTCAAGAGGGGGAGGCTAATGAGGACATTCCTAGCATTCACTCATCTTCAAATGCAACTCCACTTGATATAGCTGGTCCAATTACAAGAAGTAGAGCTAAACAATTGGAGAAGGAAATTCATTCTCAGGTGAACGCTAACCTTATGTTTAATAATCAGTTTATGTTGAATGAGCCTATGCTTTTGAGTTCTTGTTCCAATGTCCTTAGGAATGATGGAGTGTATGAACCAGCATGGGATGAAGATGGATTCAAGCCTCTGGACATTTGAACCAAGAAGCCTATGGTGTGCAAGAATAAAATGGTGGTTCATCACCTTTGCATGGAAATGCAACCAGAAGCTAGATGACTGATACATGGTACGAATTCCAAGCATCACCGCGGACAGAATACAAGGAGTTAGACCGTGTTCTATATGTGGATGGAAGCGTCTTCAAGTCTACTTTCCAGCCCATCAAACGGCTCATTATTTGGACTTCCCAATAAAGAGTTATGCTTATTTTAGTAACTGCTATCAGAAGCTGAAAGACGCGCGAACCAGCCACGAAATCCACTGGTGCATGCGCATGCTGCCATTTACTCCAAGCTGAACGTCTCTATCCTATATATATCTTGTACTAGACAATGAAAGGGCAGATTTTGATTAGCTGAATTCAGAATACACAAACTCGTGGAGTTTTGTTTATGCGTGAGTCTTGAGAGGCTTGCAACACTTGTTCTTTCGATTCTGAGGGAGTTGTAGAACGCCGAACTGCGGTTCACCCAGTTCGTGCCTTCACGTCTATAGGGCGTGATTGCGTGGGCTGTTTCGGCGGTACGTGGAAGGGTGATTGTCTCGGTAGTTCGTCCGCGTGGACAGCCTCGCGGTGCACTGCCTCTTCACCAGGTCACGCAGCGACAAGTTATCAAGTTCGCGGATCCTACGAGAAGATCGGGCCACACAACTTGCTACACGCGTTGCATAGGCGTGTGCACATCATCTGGTACCAGAGCCTCCGTTTACTCGTTAGGATTGTTCTTGTTTTTGGTAGGATAGAGTTTATATACCTACTGTCCACTAATAGCCAAAAAAAAAAGAAAACCTATAGCCCAAATTCCAAGATGTTCATCAAATGATTCGGGCCACACAACTTGCTACACGCGTTGCATAGGCGTGTGCACATCAAGATAGGTGCACGGTTTGCACCAAATGTACCATAGGGTCAGAAATCGTTTTGGATGCACCCGATGGTACTCCTAGGTGTAGAGGCTCAAGTCGAAGCTCATTTCTGGCGTTTGGAGATGATGCTAATCTTGACGCGAGATGGGTGCACGGTTGGTGCCGAACGTACCATAGGCTCGGAAAATCATTTTGGACGCACTCGATGGAACTCCTAGGTGACGTGGGTCATGTGGAATCTTGTTTTGGAACGTTTGGAGGTGGTACTTGCATCGGTGCAAGATAGGTGCACGGTTTGCACCGATTGTACCATAGGGTCAGAAATCGTTTTGGAAACTCCCGTTGGTACTACTAGGTGGCGAGGCTCAACTGAAAGCTCATTTCGGTCCGTTTGGAGATAGTGGTAATATTGACGCAAGATGGGTGCGCGGTTTGCGCCCAACGTACCGTAGGCTCAGAAATCGTTTTGGATGCACCCGATGGAAGTCCTAGGCGACGTGGGTCATGTGGAAACTTGTTTTGGTGCATTCGGAGACGGTGTTAGCGTCGGTGCAAGACAGGTGCACGGTTTGAACCAAATGTACCATATGGTCAGAAATCGTTTTGGACGCTCCTGATGGTATCCTAGGTTACGTGGGTCTTGTCGAATCTTGTTTCGGTGCATTTGGAGACGGTGTTAGCGTCGGTGCAAGATAGGTGCACGGTTTGCGCCAAACGTACCATAGGCTCAGGAATCATTTTGGATGCACCCGATGGTACTTTTAGGTGACGAGGCTCAAGTGAAAGCTCGTTTCGGTCGGTTTGGAGATAGTGGTAATATTGACGTAAGGTGGGTGCACGGTTTGCGCCGAACGTTCCATAGGCTCGGAAATCATTTTGGACGCACCCGATGGAACTACTAGGTGACGTGGGTCCGGTGGAATCTTGTTTTGGTCCGTTTAGCGGCGGTGTTTGTGTCGGTGCAAGATAGGTGCACGGTTTGCACCAAATGTACCGTAGGGTCAGAAATCATTTTGGGCACCGAATGGTACTCCCTAGGTGAAGAGGCTCAAGTGGAAGCTCATTTCTAGTGTTTGGAGATAGTGCTAATCTTGCGCGCGAGATGGGTGCAACGGTTGGCGCCGAACGTACCATAGGCTCAGAAATCATTTTGGACCTTTTCGTTGGAACTCCTAGGTGACGTGGGTCGTGTGGAATCTTGTTTTAGTCCGTTTAGAAACGGTGTTAGCGTCGTTGCAAGATAGGTGCACGGTTTACACCAATTGTACCATAGGGTCATAAATCATTTTGGAAGCTCCCGATGGTACTCCTAGGTACGTGGGTCATGTCGAATCTTGTTTCGGCCCATTTGGAGACAGTGTTAGTGTCGCTGCAAGATAGGTGCACGGTTTACGCTAACCGTACCATAGGCTCAGGAATCATTTTGGATGCACCCGATGGTACTGCTAGGTGACGAGGCTCAACTGAAAGCTTCGTTCGGTTGGTTTGGAGATAGTGGTAATATTCACTTAAGGTGGGTGCACGGTTTTGCGCTGAACGTTCCATAGGCTCGGAAATCATTTTGGACGCACCGATGGAACTCCCTAGGTGACGTGGGTCAGGTGGAATCTTGTTTTGCTCCGTTTAGAGACGGTGTTAGTGTCGGTGCAAGATAGGTGCACGGTTTGCACCAAATGTACCATAGGGTCAGAAATTGTTTTGGATGCACCCGATGGTACTCCTAGGTGTAGAGGCTCAAGTCGAAGCTCATTTCTGGCGTTTGTAGATGATGCTAATCATGACGCGAGATGGGTGCACGGTTGGTGCCGAATGTACCATAGGCTCGGAAAATCGTTTTGGACGCTCCCGTTGGTACTCCTAGGTGACGAGGCTCAACTGAAAGCTCTTTTCGGTCCGTTTGGAGATAGTGGTAATATTGACGCAAGATGGGTGCACGGTTTGCGCCGAACGTACCATAGCCTCGCAAATCGTTTTGGACGCACCCGATGGAACTCCTAGGCGACGTGGGTCATGTGGAATCTTGTTTTGGTCCGTTTGGAGGTGGTACGAGCATCGGTGCAAGATAGGTGCACGGTTTGCACCAATTGTACCATAGGGTCAGAAATCATTTTGGACGCACCCGTTGGTACTCCTAGGTGACGAGAATCAACTGAAAGCTCGTTTCGGTCCGTTTGGAGATAGTGGTAATATTGACGCAAGATGGGTGCACGGTTTGCGCCGAACGTACCATAGCCTCGCAAATCGTTTTGGACGCACCCGATGGAACTCCTAGGCGACGTGGGTCATGTGGAATCTTGTTTTGATCCATTCAGAGACGTTGTTAGCATCGGTGCAATATAGGTGCACGGTTTGAAACAAATGTACCATATGGTCAGAAATCGTTTTGGACGCTCCCGATGGTATCCTAGGTTACGTGCGTCATGTCGAATCTTGTTTCGGTCCATTTCGAGATAGTGTTAGTGTCGGTGCAAGATTGGTGCACGGTCTACGCTAACCGTACCATAGTCTCAGGAATCGTTTTGGACGCACCCGATGGTACTGCTGGTGACCGGGCTCAACTGAAAGATCATTTCGGTCCGTTTGGAGATAGTGGTAATATTGACGCAAGATGGGTGCACGGTTCGCGCAGAACGTACCATAGCCTCGCAAATCGTTTTGGACGCACCCGATGGAAGTCCTAGGCGACGTGGGTCATGTGGAATCTTGTTTTGGTCCATTCGGAGACGTTGTTAGCATCGGAGCAAGATAGGTGCACGGTTTGAAACAAATGTACCATATGGTCAGAAATCGTTTTGGACGCTCCCGATGGTATCCTAGGTTACGTGCGTCATGTCGAATCTTGTTTTGGACCATTTCGAGATAGTGTTAGTGTCGGTGCAAGATAGGTGCACGGTCTACGCTAACCGTACCATAGTCTCAGGAATCGTTTTGGACGCACCCGATGGTACTGCTGGTGACGAGGCTCAACTGAAAGATCATTTCGGTCCGTTTGGAGATAGTGGTAATATTGACGCAAGATGGGTGCACGGTTTGCGCAGAACGTACCATAGGCTCGGAAATCATTTTGGACACACCCGATGGAACTCCTAGGCGACGTGGGCAATGTGGAATCTTGTTTTGGTGCCTTCGGAGATGGTGTTAGCGTCGGTGCAAGATAGGTGCACGGTTTGAACCAAATGTACCATATGGTCAGAAATCGTTTTGGACGCTCCCGATGGTATCCTAGGTTACGTGGGTCTTGTCGAATCTTGTTTCGGTGCATTTGCAGACGGTGTTATCGTCGATGCAAGATAGGTGCACGGTTTGCGTCAAACGTACCATAGGCTCAGGAATCATTTTGGATGCACCCGATGGTACTACTAGGTGACGAGGCTCAACTGAAAGCTCGTTTCGGTCAGTTTGGAGATAGTGGTAACTGTTGACGCAAGGTGGGTGCACGGTTTGCGCCGAACGTTCCATAGGCTCGGAAATCTTTTTGGACGCACCCGATGGAACTTCTAGGTGACGTGGGTCAGGTGGAATCTTGTATTGGTCCATTTAGAGACGGTGTTAGTGTCGATGCAAGATAGGTGCACGGTTTGCACCAAATGTCCCGTAGGGTCAGAAATCGTTTTGGACGCACCCAATGGTACTCCTAGGTGAAGAGGCTCAAGTTGAAGCTCATTTCTAGTGTTTGGAGATAGTGCTAATCTTGACGCGAAATGGGTGCACGGTTGGCGCCGAACGTACCATAGGCTCAGAAATCATTTTGGACGCACTCGTTGGAACTCCTAGGTGACGTGGGTCGTGTGGAATCTTGTTTTAGTCCGTTAAGAAACGGTGTTAGCGTCGTTGCAAGATAGGTGCACGGTTTACACCAATTGTACCATAGGGTCATAAATCGTTTTGGAAGCTCCCGATGTTACTCCTAGGTACGTGGGTCATGTCGAATCTTGTTTCGGCCCATTTGGAGACAGTGTTAATGTCGCTGCAAGATAGGTGCACGGTTTACGCTAACCGTACCATAGGTTCAGGAATCGTTTTGGATGCACCCGATGGTACTGCTAGGTGACGAGGCTCAACTGAAAGCTCGTATCGGTTGGTTTGGAGATAGTGGTAATATTTACGCAAGGTGGGTGCACGGTTTGCGCTGAACGTTCCATAGGCTCGGAAATCATTTTGGACGCACCCGATAGAACTCCTAGGAGACGTGGGTCAGGTGGAATCTTGTTTTGCTCCGTTTAGAGACGGTGTTAGTGTCGGTGCAAGATAGGTGCACGGTTTGCACCAAATGTACCATAGGGTCAGAAATCGTTTGGATGCACCCGATGGTACTCCTAGGTGTAGAGGCTCAAGTCGAAGCTCATTTCTGGTGTTTGGAGATGATGCTAATCTTGACGCGAGATGGGTGCACGGTTGGTGCCGAACGTACCATAGGCTCGGAAAATCATTTTGGACGCACTCGATGGAACTCCTAGGTGACCTGGGTCATCTGGAATCTTGTTTTGGTCCGTTTGGAGGTGGTACTTGCATCGGTGCAAGATAGGTGCACGGTTTGCACCGATTGTACCATAGGGTCAGAAATCATTTTGGACACTCCCGTTGGTACTCCTAGGTGACGAGGCTCAACTGAAAGCTCGTTTCGGTCCGTTTGGAGATAGTGGTAATATTGACGCAAGATGGGTGCACGGTTTGCGCCGAACGTACCATAGGCTCAGAAATCGTTTTGGACACACCCGATGGAAAAGGCGACGTGGGTCATGTGGAATCTTGTTTGGGTCCATTCGAAGACGTTGTTAGCGTCGGTGCAAGATAGGTGCACGGTTTGAACCAAATGTACCATATGGTCAGAAATCATTTTGGACGCGCCCGATGGTATCGTAGGTTACGTGGGTCATGTCAAATCTTGTTTCGGTGCATTTGGAGACGGTGTTAGCGTCGGTGCAAGATAGGTGCACGGTTTGCGCCAAACGTACCATAGGCTCAGGAATCATTTTGGATGCACCCGATGGTACTCCTAGGTGAAGAGGCTCAAGTCGAAGCTCATTTCTGGCGTTTGGAGATGATGCTAATCTTGACGCGAGATGGGTGCAGGGTTGGCGCCGAACGTACCATAGGCTTGGAAAATCATTTTGAACGCACTCGATGGAACTCCTAGGTGACGTGGGTCATGTGGAATCTTGTTTTGGTCCGTTTGGAGGTGGTACTAGCATCGGTGCAAGATAGGTGCACGGTTTGCACCAATTGTACCATAGGGTCAGAAATCGTTTTGGACGCTCCCGTTGGTACTCCTAGGTGACGAGAATCAACTGAAAGCTCGTTTCGGTCCATTTGGAGATAATGGTAATATTGACGCAAAATGGGTGCACGGTTTGCGCCGAACGTACCATAGCCTCGCAAATCGTTTTGGACGCACCCGATGGAACTCCTAGGCGACGTGGGTCATGTGGAATCTTGTTTTGGTCCATTCGGAGACGTTGTTAGCATCGGTGCAAGATAGGTGCACGGTTTGAAACAAATGTACCATATGGTCAGAAATCGTTTTGGATGCTCCCGATGGTATCCTAGGTTACGTGCGTCATGTCGAATCTTGTTTCGGTCCATTTCGAGATAGTGTTAGTGTCGGTGCAAGATAGGTGCACGGTCTACGCTAACCGTACCATAGTCTCAGGAATCGTTTTGGACGCACCCGATGGTACTGCTGGTGACCAGGCTCAACTGAAAGATCATTTCGGTCCGTTTGGAGATAGTGGTAATATTGACGCAAGATGGGTGCAAGGTTCGCATGAGAACGTACCATAGCCTCAGAAATCATTTTGGGACGCACCCGATGGAAGTCCTAGGCGACGTGGGTCATGTGGAATCTTGTTTTGGTCCATTCGGAGACGTTGTTAGCATCGGAGCAAGATAGGTGCACGGTTTGAAACAAATGTACCATATGGTCAGAAATCGTTTTGGACGCTCCCGATGGTATCCTAGGTTACGTGCGTCATGTCGAATCTTGTTTTGGACCATTTCGAGATAGTGTTAGTGTCGGTGCAAGATAGGTGCACGGTCTACGCTAACCGTACCATAGTCTCAGGAATCGTTTTGGACGCACCCGATGGTACTGCTGGTGACGAGGCTCAACTGAAAGATCATTTCGGTCCGTTTGGAGATAGTGGTAATATTGACGCAAGATGGGTGCACGGTTTGCGCAGAACGTACCATAGGCTCGGAAATCATTTTGGACACACCCGATGGAACTCCTAGGCGACGTGGGTCATGTGGAATCTTGTTTTGGTGCCTTCGGAGATGGTGTTAGCGTCGGTGCAAGATAGGTGCACGGTTTGAACCAAATGTACCATATGGTCAGAAATCGTTTTGGACGCTCCCGATGGTATCCTAGGATACGTGGGTCTTGTCGAATCTTGTTTCGGTGGATTTGCAGACGGTGTTATCGTCGATGCAAGATAGGTGCACGGTTTGCGTCAAACGTACCATAGGCTCAGGAATCATTTTGGATGCACCCGATGGTACTACTAGGTGACGAGGCTCAACTGAAAGCTCGTTTCGGTCAGTTTGGAGATAGTGGTAAATGTTGACGCAAGGTGGGTGCACGGTTTGCGCCGAACGTTCCATAGGCTCGGAAATCTTTTTGGACGCTCCCGTTGGAACTCCTAGGTGACGTGGGTCAGGTGGAATCTTGTTTTTGTCCGTTTAGAGACGGTGTTAGTGTCGGTGCAAGATAGGTGCACGGTTTGCACCAAATGTCCCGTAGGGTCAGAAATCGTTTTGGACGCACCCAATGGTACTCCTAGGTGAAGAGGCTCAAGTTGAAGCTCATTTCTAGTGTTTGGAGATAGTGCTAATCTTGACGCGAAATGGGTGCACGGTTGGCGCCGAACATACCATAGGCTCAGAAATCATTTTGGGACGCTTTTCGTTGGAACTCCTAGGTGACGTGGGTCGTGTGGAATCTTGTTTTAGTCCGTTTAGAAACGGTGTTAGCGTCGTTGCAAGATAGGTGCACGGTTTACACCAATTGTACCATAGGGTCATAAATCGTTTTGGAAGCTCCCGATGTTACTCCTAGGTACGTGGGTCATGTCGAATCTTGTTTCGTCCCATTTGGAGACATTGTTAATGTCGCTGCAAGATAGGTGCACGGTTTATGCTAACCGTACCATAGGCTCAGGAATCGTTTTGGACGCACCCGATGGTACTGCTAGGTGACGAGGCTCAACTGAAAGCTCGTATCGGTTGCTTTGGAGATAGTGGTAATATTTACGCAAGGTGGGTGCACGGTTTGCGCTGAACGTTCCATAGGCTCGGAAATCATTTTGGACGCACCCGATGGAACTCCTAGGTGACGTGGGTCAGGTGGAATCTTGTTTTTGTCCGTTTAGAGACGGTGTTAGTGTCGGTGCAAGATAGGTGCACGGTTTGCACCAAATGTACCATATGGTCAGAAATCGTTTTGGACGCACCCGATGGAACTCCTAGGCGACGTGGGTCATGTGGAATCTTGTTTTGGTGCCTTCGGAGATGGTGTTAGCGTCGGTGCAAGATAGGTGCACGGTTTGAACCAAATGTACCATATGGTCAGAAATCGTTTTGGACGCTCCCAATGGTATCCTAGGTTACGTGGGTCTTGTCGAATCTTGTTTCGGTGCATTTGCAGACGGTGTTATCGTCGATGCAAGATAGATGCACGGTTTGCGTCAAACGTACCATAGGCTCAGGAATCATTTTGGATGCACCCGATGGTACTACTAGGTGACGAGGCTCAACTGAAAGCTCGTTTCGGTCAGTTTGGAGATAGTGGTAAATGTTGACGCAAGGTGGGTGCACGGTTTGCGCCGAATGTTCCATAGGCTCGGAAATCTTTTTGGACGCACCCGATGGAACTTCTAGGTGACGTGGGTCAGGTGGAATCTTGTATTGGTCCATTTAGAGACGGTGTTAGTGTCGGTGCAAGATAGGTGCACGGTTTACACCAAATGTCCCGTAGGGTCAGAAATCGTTTTGGACGCACCCAATGGTACTCCTAGGTGAAGAGGCTCAAGTTGAAGCTCATTTCTAGTGTTTGGAGATAGTGCTAATCTTGACGCGAAATGGGTGCACGGTTGGCGCCGAACATACCATAGGCTCAGAAATCATTTTGGACGCACTCGTTGGAACTCCTAGGTGACGTGGGTCGTGTGGAATCTTGTTTTAGTCCGTTTAGAAACGGTGTTAGCGTCGTTGCAAGATAGGTGCACGGTTTACACCAATTGTACCATAGGGTCATAAATCGTTTTGGAAGCTCCCGATGTTACTCCTAGGTACGTGGGTCATGTCGAATCTTGTTTCGTCCCATTTGGAGACATTGTTAATGTCGCTGCAAGATAGGTGCACGGTTTATGCTAACCGTACCATAGGCTCAGGAATCGTTTTGGACGCACCCGATGGTACTGCTAGGTGACGAGGCTCAACTGAAAGCTCGTATCGGTTGCTTTGGAGATAGTGGTAATATTTACGCAAGGTGGGTGCACGGTTTGCGCTGAACGTTCCATAGGCTCGGAAATCATTTTGGACGCACCCGATGGAACTCCTAGGTGACGTGGGTCAGGTGGAATCTTGTTTTTGTCCGTTTAGAGACGGTGTTAGTGTCGGTGCAAGATAGGTGCACGGTTTGCACCAAATGTACCATATGGTCAGAAATCGTTTTGGACGCACCCGATGGAACTCCTAGGCGACGTGGGTCATGTGGAATCTTGTTTTGGTCCATTCGGAGACATTGTTAGCATCGGTGCAAGATAGCTGCACTGTTTGAAACAAATGTACCATATGGTCAGAAATCGTTTTGGACGCTCCCGATGGTATCCTAGGTTACGTGCGTCATGTCGAATCTTGTTTTGGTGCATTTTGAGATAGTGTTAGTGTCGGTGCAAGATAGGTGCACGGTCTACGCTAACCGTACCATAGTCTCAGGAATTGTTTTGGACGCACCCGATGGTACTGCTGGTGACGAGGCTCAACTGAAAGATCATTTCGGTCTGTTTGGAGATAGTGGTAATGATGGGACTAGGGGTTGTTCCTGATCTTTTGGTGAGTGTGGATAAACTCGATTTGGGGTGGATTCGACGTTGGCTGTCCGACTACAACGACCACAAGGTTGCTGCGCCTTAGCAACAGGTACACCGGCTCCGATTGTGATGTTCTTGCCGTGCCAAGAACACCAAGAACCTGCAAGCAACCGAGAACAAGCAAGAACAAGATGAACAAGCAAATAACTCACGGATTTAAGCCAAAGGCTGAATCTGAATCACAAGTTGGGGTCTTGAAACAAGCAAATCGGGTGGTCTAGCCGACACTGCGCGTTTACAAGGAAGAAGCAGCAGCTATCTTGCATCTAAACAAAACCCAACCTCATTCTGATGGCTGCTGGCTCTATTTATAAGGAGGAGAGCACAAGGGGAGTGGGAAACCCTAATCTGGGCGTCCCTCAAAGGGTTGTAGTTAGTACAAGGCCCAGGCCCAAGCTGTAGGTCTCTGCGTCCTTTGGCTTGCTGCACACAGCTTCGTTAGATTCTGATAGTGGGGTTGGACCCATGTGAAAGAGGACGACGCGCTCTTTCCACAAGTCAAAAACCAGCTTCATTGGATCTCGTATCAAGGAGTTATGGTACTTTTGATGGAGTGTCCCCTGCTGTCGAGATGAGCGCGCCCCATTAATGATGATTCCCACTTGTTTGGCTGCTCCATCCTCATCATGGGGTCTAAACATGAGGCAATGGAGTCTTGACCAACATTCCTAAGAATAAGACAATCATCACCATGATTTAGTAGCATCCAATTCTGAGACGAGTTTGTATGAATAGCGAGGAACGACTTTACCTGATAATTAAGTTGTCGTGTTTCGAGCTCTTGTCATCGGACCTTGTTGTGCAGCAGGTGTGGTTGTATAAATGGAAGGATGTCCTCATCATCCTCCCTTCTTGCATTTGAGTCGTCCTCGACTCTAGTTCATCCTCTTCTCCCAAATATGGCTTCAAATCTGCAATGTTAAATGTGGGGCTAACCCAAAAAAGCTGCAGGTAGCTCAAGTTTGTATGCATTATCATTAATCCTTTCTAACACATTAAAAGGACCATCGGCTCTAGGCAGCAACTTAGACTTTTTCGCAAATCAGGGAACCTATCTTTTCTCAAATGGAGCCAAACTAGATCACCAGGTTCAAAAATGACATGTTTCTTCCCTTTGCTACCAGCTAGTTTATACTTTGCATTCATGCACTCTATTTTCTCTTTAGTGGTTTCATGCAATTTTAAGATCAGTTCAGCACGTTGTTTAGCATCAAAGTTCACTCGCTCCGAGGTCGGAAGAGGTAACAAATCAATAGGAGCACGTGGCACAAACCCATAAACTATCTCAAAAGGGCTTTTCTTAGTGGTAGAATGCTGTGAACGATTATAAGCAAACTCAACATGAGGCAAGCACTCTTCCCACATTTTTATGTTCTTTTTCAAAACAGCCCTAAGCAATGTAGATAAGGTTCTATTGACAACCTCAGTTTGTCCATCAGTTTGGGGATGACAAGTAGTGGAAAATAAAAGCTTAGTCCCTAGCTTAGCCCACAAAGTTCTCCAAAAATGACTAAGAAATTTTGCATCCCGATCAGAAACAATGGTGTTAGGCACACCGTGCAATCGAACAATCTCACGAAAGAACAAATCAGCAACATGTGTAGCATCATCGCTCTTATGACATGGTATGAAATGTGCCATTTTAGAAAATCTGTCCACAACAACAAATACACTATCCCTCCCCTTCTTTGTTCTAGGCAGTCCTAAAACAAAGTCCATTGAAATATCTTCCCATGGTACACTTGGAACAGGAAGAGGCATGTATAAACCATGAGGATTAAGGCGTGACTTAGCTTTCTGGCATGTTGTGCAGCGAGCAACGAACCTCTCCACGTCTCTCCTCATCTTGGGCCAAAAGAAATGACCAGCAAGGATGTCCTCTGTCTTTTTCACACCAAAATGTCCCATGAGTCCTCCTCCATGCGCTTCCTGCAACAATAACAAACGCACGGAGCTAGCTGGAATGCATAGCTTGTTGGCTCTAAAGACAAACCCGTCGGTGAGGACGAATCTGTTCCATGTTTTCCCCTCTTGGCAATTCAGCAATACATCTTTGAAATCATTGTCATGTGCATATTGTTCCTTAATAGTTTCCAAACCAAAGATTTTAAAGTCAAGTTGTGAAAGCATGGTGTAACGTCTAGACAAAGCATCAGCAATTATATTTTCCTTCCCCTTTTTGTGTTTGATGACATAAGGAAAGGACTCGATGAATTCAACCCACTTGGCATGTCTACGGTTCAGTTTTGCTTGACTACGGATGTGTTTCAATGATTCATGATCAGAATGTATGACAAACTCTTTGGGCCACAAATAATGCTGCCATGTTTCCAAAGTCCGAACTAGAGCAAGCAATTTCTTATCATAAGTAGAATAGTTCAAACTAGGGCCACTCAACTTTTCACTGAAATACGCCACAGGTTTTCCCTCTTGTAACAGCACACCACCCAACCCAATTCCACTAGCATCACATTCAAGCTCAAAGGTTTTGTTGAAATCAGGAAGTTGGAGTAAAGGTGCATGAGTTAACTTATATTTGAGCGTGTTGAAAGCATCCTGTTGGGCTGCAGCCCAAGTGAAGGTTGCACCCTTCTTGGTGAGTTCATGCAGCGGGGCTGCAATGGTGCTGAAGTCCTTCACAAATCGACGGTAGAAACCAGCAAGTCCTAGAAAACTCCGCACTTGTGTGACCGTGCAGGGAACAGGCCAGCTGTGTATGGCCTCAACCTTGGCTTGATCAACTTCGATTCCCTGTGGTGTCACAACATATCCAGGAAAAGAGACTCGATCTGTGCAAAAGGTGCACTTCTCAAGATTGCCAAACAAGTGTGCATCCTGAAGAGCATTGAAAACGGCACGCAAATGATCAAGATGTTCCTCTAATGATCTACTATATATCAAGATGTCATCAAAGTATACCACTACAAATCTGCCAATAAAAGAGCGTAAAACCTCGTTCATTAATCTCATGAAAGTGCTGGGTGCATTAGTCAATCCAAAGGGCATGACAAGCCATTCATATAAACCAAACTTAGTTTTAAACGCTGTTTTCCATTCATCTCCTAGCTTCATACGAATCTGGTGGTAACCACTACGCAAATCAATTTTAGAGAACACAATTGAGCCACTCAATTCATCAAGCATATCATCTAACCTTGGAATAGGATGACGATATCTGATTGTGATGTTGTTTATCGCTCTACAATCAACACACATGCGCCATGATCCATCCTTCTTAGGAACTAAAAAGCACGGAACGGCACAAGGGCTAAGAGACTCACGCACATAACCTTTGTTGAGCAATTCTTGTACTTGTCTCCGAATCTCTTTTGTCTCGTCCGGGTTGGTCCTATCTCGGCGCACGATTAGGCAAGGAAGCCCCAGGGATGAGGTCAATCTGGTGTTCAATCCCTCGAATTGGTGGCAGCCCCGGTGGTACCTCCTTTGGAAAAACATCGGTATACTCCTGCAAAAGATTAGTGACAGCAGGAGGCAAAGAAATAGATGTATCTTCGAGTGAAAATAAAGTTTCTTTGCAAACCAAAGCATAACAAACAGTAGTACTAGCATCAATCTCATCCAAATCAGATTTGGTGGCAAAGTAACAAGAGCCTTTCAGCTTGATCTCATTTTTTTATTATGATGAACAGATTTGCTAGACTTCTTCTTATGTTTCTCAAGTTCATTAGCGACAATCTGATTTTCACTAGCAACAGCCTGATTCTTAAGTTTGCTAGATCTAGCAAGTTCATCTCTTAGAATAGACTCAGGGGACATGGGGTGCAACACAATCTTCTTGTCATTATGCACAAAAGAGTATTGATTTGTTTTACCAGAGTGCAAGGAATCTTTATCAAACTGCCATGGTCTACCTAACAACATAGAGCATGCTTGCATAGGCACAACATCGCAGTCAATGGAATCATGATAAGAACCAATGGCAAACTCTACCCTTACCAATCGGGTTACCTTCACCTTGCCACTGCTGTTAAGCCACTGAATGTAGTAAGGCTGCGGGTGTGGTTTTGTGCTCAATGAAAGCTTCTCCACCATTTCAGCACTTGCCAAGTTGTTGCAGCTTCCTCCATCTATGATCACACGGCAAGAGCGTTCCTTGATCACACACTTGGTTTGAAACAAAGTGTGGCGCTGATTTTGTTCAGCCCTCTCCATTTGGGCACTTAGCACCCGCTGCACCATGAGGCTCTCATAGTGCTCAGCAGCTTCAGCCCTAATGTGCTCTTCGTCTTGTTGGAAATCATCTCCTTCCGCTACATTGTTAGCAGCAAGCAAAGCATATGTTTCTTCATCAAAATCACTAGCAGAGGAATACCCACCATCAGCTCGCACAATCATCACACGTGTGCTTGGGCAGTCCTTGCGTATGTGGCCATATCCTTTGCAGCGTAGGCACTGAATATCCCTTGTTCTCCCCGTGGATACCACCGAGGATGAACTCTTGGCAGATGTAGCCGTTGCTCCTCTAGTTGGTTCACTTGGGCATGGTACAGAATTTGTTGTAGAGGAGCGTGGCTTGATGGTCGAGGAAGATTGTGGGGGTGTGCGCGTTGACGGTGCAGCAGCATTGGAGGGTGTCCATGGGCTAGCACGACCTGCAGGAATGTTAGCCCTGATGCTAGCTCGTCGTCCCTGCACTTCTCGTTCAGCTTTACAAGCAAGGTGAAACAAACGATTGACAGAATTATATTCCTTATAAGCTAGAATGTCCTGAATCTCCGGTTCAGCCCACCCATAAATCTAGCTATGGCACCATCCTCATTTTCCTCTAGCCGCAGAACGAAGCATACCCATTTGTAGCTCTTGATAGTACTCTTCTACAGATTTGGATCCTTGCCTCAATTGTTGCAACTTATGTAAAAGATCACGGGCATAATAAGAAGGAACAAATCTGGCCCGCATGACCCGTTTCAAAGCATCCCAAGTTGGTGTGTTATTTGGGTTCTTACGATGTTATTCAGACCACCAAACAGAGGCAAAGTCAGTAAACTCACTAGTTGCAGCCCTAACACGTTTGTCCTCAGGGAAATCATGGCAAGTAAATTTCTGATCAACAGCTAATTCCCAACTAAGGTACATATCAGGATTATACCTCCCATCAAAAGCAGGTATGGTGAATTTAATCTTGCCAAATGAGTCATCGGCACGTACCTCTTGCCGTGGTCGGCGAGGACCTGTCTCATGGCGGCGGCGATGTTGTTCGATGCGTCGATGACCATTCAGCTCCTCATCAAGCTCAGTGTCCGCTGCATATTCTTCTTCATCATGACCAGCAGCACTGCCCATGGTGTTGTTGTTGTTGTGATTGCGTCGTTCGAAACCATCACAGCGATTCTGTTCCATCCTCTCCAATCGCTCCAAGACACCTACAAGAGATGTATTAACAGAACCAAGAGTGCCTTCCAAGGAATCCAACTTGGTGTTGGTCTCAATCTGAGCCGTCTCCAATTGACCAAGGCGCTCATTGGTGACACGAACATCCTCATCAAGGTGTTCAGCATGGAGCCTCACTTTGCGTTCAAAGTGTTGCAGCAAGGCTTTTGATCGAGGTGATTGTGGAGGGGTCCTTTCACCTTCTCCTGCCATGGTTAGTATGTAGCAAGGGAATCACAAGAAAATATGTCCTACCAACTAACTGAATTAGGTGGCAACAATTTTCATTCTCTCAGCATGTGCCAACCGAGTTCTTACATGTCCTTACCTTGCTATGCAGATGGTGTTGGCGACGACAAGAACAACACAAGTAGTAGCAAGTAGAACCCCTGTGACGTTGTAGATAATTTGTGGAGCTGTAGGTGGCTTAAAAAAATCAAGGTACAACTGGAACCACGTTAGTCAATGCAAGTTGAATAAGTGTTCAAAGATAGTATCGTGCTGGTCCTAGGCTAACCCGTGCTAGAGACGCGAGCCTAGACACAAATGTTGTCACCGGACAGTAGCAAACAATGGAAATGATGAGAGTAAATAGCATCAATTTAACCCTTCTTTTTTTTCTTTCTTTCTTTCTTTCTTTCCTCCTTTTCCTTTCTTTTTCTTTTCTATTTTCTTTTCTTTTCTTTTCTTTTCTTTTCTTTTCGACAAGTAGCGCACAAACTGAACTTTTGCAATATGATTATAACAAGAATGCAGCAAGTAGCATAGACTTTCTTTTACTAGGGATAAGGATTGCAACAAGTAGTACAAATATGCAATTTGAACTCTCTTATTTTCAGAACTGAGTGTACTCAGATTTGCACCAAAAGGACAGGTGCATAAGGTAGTGTTTGTGTAGGCGCAGCTGAAGGTGATGGTGGTGAGGGTTTCAGCGAAAAGGTGGAGAGAGCAGCGGTGCTTTTGGTGGTGGTGGTGGTGGTATTGGTGGAGATTGCAGCGGCTGAAGTGGGGGGGGGAAGGCAACAACGGATTGTGTGGTGACTAAAACGTGACAAGAACTCAAAACTCTAAAGGATTAGAACCTAAGAACCAGCACTTGACACCACGATGTAAAGCACAAACTCAACAAGCAAAGAACTAAGCAGATCAGCAAGGCTCAAACTTGTGTTTGGAATTTCAGTTCTATCCTATTTTTATATTTCTGGACTATAGGTAAAGTAATGAACGGTAAATCACTCACCAAAGAACCTTGCTCTGATTACCACATGATGGGACTAGGGGTTGTTCCTGATCTTTTGGTGAGTGTGGATAAACTCGATTTGGGGTGGATTCGACGTTGGCTGTCCGACTACAACGACCACAAGGTTGCTGCGCCTTAGCAACAGGTACACCGGCTCCGATTGTGATGTTCTTGCCGTGCCAAGAACACCAAGAACCTGCAAGCAACCGAGAACAAGCAAGAACAAGATGAACAAGCAAATAACTCACGGATTTAAGCCAAAGGCTGAATCTGAATCACAAGTTGGGGTCTTGAAACAAGCAAATCGGGTGGTCTAGCCGACACGCGTTTACAAGGAAGAAGCAGCAGCTATCTTGCATCTAAACAAAACCCAACCTCATTCTGATGGCTGCTGGCTCTATTTATAAGGAGGAGAGCACAAGGGGGAGTGGGAAACCCTAATCTGGGCGTCCCTCAAAGGGTTGTAGTTAGTACAAGGCCCAGGCCCAAGCTGTAGGTCTCTGCGTCCTTTGGCTTGCTGCACACAGCTTCATTAGATTCTGATAGTGGGGTTGGACCCATGTGAAAGAGGACGACGCGCTCTTTCCAACAAGTCAAAAACCAGCTTCATTGGATCTCGTATCAAGGAGTTATGGTACTTTTGATGGAGTGTCCCCTGCTGTCTCGAGATGAGCTGCGCGCCCCATTAATGATGATTCCCACTTGTTTGGCTGCTCCATCCTCATCATGGGGTCTAAACATGAGGCAATGGAGTCTTGACCAACATTCCTAAGAATAAGACAATCATCACCATGATTTAGTAGCATCCAATTCTGAGACGAGTTTGTATGAATAGCGAGGAACGACTTTACCTGATAATTAAGTTGTCGTGCTCGAGCTCTTGTCATCGGACCTTGTTGTGCAGCAGGTGTGGTTGTATAAATGGAAGGGATGTCCTCATCAGGTAATATTGACGCAAGGTCGGTGCACGGTTTGCGCAGAACGTACCAAAGGCTCGGAAATCATTTTGGACACAACCGATGGTACTCCTAGGCGACGTGGGTCATGTGGAAACTTGTTTTGGTCCATTCGGAGACGGTGTTAGCGTCGGTGCAAGATAGGTGCACGGTTTACACCAATTGTACCATAGGGTCATAAATCGTTTTGGAAGCTCCCAATGGTACTCCTAGGTACATGGGTCATGTCGAATCTTGTTTCGGCCCATTTGGATACAGTGTTAGTGTCGCTACTAGATAGGTGCACGGTTTACGCTAACCGTACTATAGGCTCAGGAATCGTTTTGGACGCACCCGATGGTACTACTAGGTGACGAGGCTCAACTGAAAGCTCGTATCGGTTGGTTTGGAGGTAGTGGTAATATTGACGCAAGGTGGGTGCACGGTTTGCGCCGAACGTTCCATAGGCTCGGAAATCATTTTGGACGCACCCGATGGCACTCCTAGGTGACGTGGGTCAAGTGGAATCTTGTTTTGGTTCGTTTAGAGACGGTGTTAGTGTCGGTGCAAGATAGGTGCACGGTTTGCACCAAATGTACCATAGGGTCAGAAATCGTTTTGGACGCACCCGATGGTACTCCTAGGTGAAGGGGCTCAAGTCGAAGCTCATTTCTGGCGTTTGGAGATGATGCTAATCTTGACGCGACATGGGTGCACGGTTGGTGCCGAGCGTACCATAGGCTTGGAAAATCATTTTGGATGCACTCCATGGAACTCCTAGGTGACGTGGGTCATGTGGAATCTTGTTTTGGTCCGTTTGGAGGTGGTACTAGCATCGGTGCAAGATAGGTGCACGGTTTGCACCAATTTTACCAGAGGTTCAGAAAATCGTTTTGGACGCTCCCGTTGGTACTCCTAGGTGATGAGGCTCAACTGAAAGCTCGTTTCCGTCCGTTTGGAGATAGTGGTAATATTGACGCAAGACGGGTGCACGGTTTGCGCCGAACGTACCATAGCCTCGCAAATCGTTTTGGACCCACCCGATGGAACTCCTAGGCGACGTGGGTCATGTGGAATCTTATTTTGGTCCATTCGGAGACGTTGTTAGCATCGGTGCAAGATAGGTGCACGGTTTGAAACAAATGTACCATATGGTCAGAAATCATTTTGGACGCTGCCGATGGTATCCTAGGTTACGTGCGTCATGTCGAATCTTGTTTTGGTCCATTTCGAGATAGTGTTAGTGCCGGTGCAAGATAGGTGCACGGTTTCACGCCTAACGAACCATAGTCTCAGGAATCGTTTTGGACGCACCCGATGGTACTGCTGGTGACGAGGCTCAAAGCGAAAGATCATTTCGGTCCGTTTGGAGATAGTGGTAATATTGACACAAGATGGGTGCACGGTTTGCGCAGAACGTACCATAGGCTCGAAAATCATTTTGGACACACCCGATGGAACTCCTACGCGACGTGGGTCATGTGGAATCTTGTTTTGGTGCCTTCGGAGACGGTGTTAGCGTCGGTGCAAGATAGGTGCACGGTCTACGCTAACCGTACCATAGTTTCAGGTTTTGGACGCACCCGATGGTACTGCTGGTGACGAGGCTCAACTGAAAGATCATTTCGGTCCGTTTGGAGATAGTGGTAATATTGACGCAAGATGGGTGCACGGTTTGCGCAGAACGTACCATAGACTCGGAAATCATTTTGGACACACCCGTTGGAACTCCTAGGTGACGTGGGTCGTGTGGAACCTTGTTTTGGTGCATTCGGAGACGGTGTTAGCGTCGGTGCAAGATAGGTGCACGGTTTACACCAATTGTACCATAGCGTCATAAATCATTTTGGAAGCTCCCGATGGTACTCCTAGGTACGTGGGTCATGTCGAATCTTGTTTCGGCCAATTTGGAGACAATGTTAGTGTCGTTGCAAGATAGGTGCACGGTTTACGCTAACCGTACCATAGGCTCAGGAATCGTTTTGGACGCACCCGATGGTACTGCTAGGTGACGAGGCTCAACTGAAAGCTTGTTTCGGTCCATTTGAAGATAGTGGTAATATTGACGCAAGATGGGTGCACAGTTTGCGCCGAACGTACCATAGGCTCAGAAATCAATTTGGACGCACCCGATGGAACTCCTAGGTGACGTGGGTCATGTGGAATCTTGTTTTGGTCCATTTGGAGACGGTGTTGGCGTCGGTGCAAGATAGGTGCATGGTTTGAACCAAATGTACCATAGGGTCAGAAATCGTTTTGGACGCTCTGATGAGGACATCCCTTGCATTGATACAACCACACCTGCTGCACAACAAGGTCCAATGACAAGAGCTCGAGCACGACAACTTAATTATCAGGTAAAGTCGTTCCTCGCTGTTCATACAAACTCGTCTCAGAATTGGATGCTACTAAATCATGGTGATGATTGTCTTATTCTTAGGAATGTTGGTCAAGACCCCATTGCCTCATGTTTAGACCCCATGATGAGGATGGAGCAGCTGAACAAGTGGGAATCATCATTAATGGGGCGCTCAGCTCATCTCGAGACAGCAGGAAACACTCCATCAAAAGTACTATAACTCCTTGATACGAGATCCAATGAAGCTGGTTTTTGACTTGTTGGAAAGAGCGCGTCGTTCTCTTTCACATGGTCCAACCCCACTATCAGAATCTACCAAATCTGTGCACAGCAAGCCAAAGGACGCACAGACCTACAGCTTGGGCCTGGGCCTTGTACTGACTACATCCCATTGAGGGACGCCCAGATTAGGGTTTCCCACTCCCCCTTGTGCTCTCCTCCTTATAAATAGAGCCAGCAGCCATCAGAATGAGGGTGGGTTTTGTTTAGATGCAAGATAGCTGCTGCTTCTTCCTTGTAAACGCGTGTGTCGGCTAGACCACCCGATTTGCTTGTTTCAAGACCCCAACTTGTGATTCAGATTCAGCCTTTGGCTTAAATCCGTGAGTTATTTGCTTGTTCATCTTGTTCTTGCTTGTTCTCGGTTGCTTGCAGGTTCATGGTGTTCTTGGCACGGCAGGAACATCACAATCAGAGCCGGTGTACCTGTTGCTAAGGCGCAGCAACCTTGTGGTCGTTGTAGTCGGACAGCCAACGTCGAATCCACCCCAAATCGAGTTTATCCACACTCACCAACCCCTTGTCCCATCATGTGGTAATCAGAGCAAGGTTCTTTGGTGAGTGATTTACCGTTCATTACTTTACCTATAGTCCAGAAATATAAAAATAGGATAGAACTGAAATTCTAAATACAAGTTTGAGCCTTGCTGATCTGCTTAGTTCTTTGCTTGTTGAGTTTGTGGTTTACATCGTGGTGTCAAGTGCTGGTTCTTAGGTTCTAATCCTTTAGAGTTTCGAGTTCTTGTCACGTTTGAGTCTCCACACAATCCGCTGTTGCCTTTCCCCCACTTCAGCCGCTGCAATCTCCACCAATACCACCACCACCACCACCACCAAAAGCACCGCTGTTCTCTCCACCTTTTCGCTGAAACCCTCACCACCATCACCTTCAGCTGTGCCTACACAAACACTACCTTATGCACCTGTCCTTTTGGTGCAAATCTGAGTACACTCAGTTCTGAAAATAAGAGAGTTCAAATTGCATATTTGTACTACTTATTGCAATCCTTATCCCAAGTAAAAGAAAGTCTATGCTACTTGCTGCATTCTTGTTATAATCATATTGCAAAAGTTCAGTTTGTGCTACTTGTCGAAAAGAAAAGAAAAGAAAAGAAAAGAAAAAGAAAATAGAAAAGAAAAAGAAAGGAAAAGGAGGAAAGAAAGAAAGAAAGAAAAAAGAAGGGTTAAGTTGATGCTATTTACTCTCATCATTTCCATTGTTTGCTACTGTCCGGTGACAACATTTGTGTCTAGGTTCGCGTCTCTAGCACGGGTTAGCCTAGGACCACCACGGTACTATCTTTGAACACTTATTCAACTTGCATTGACTAACGTGGTTCCAGCTGTACCTTGATTTTTTAAGCCACCTACAGCTCCACAAATTATCTACAACGTCACAGGGTTCTACTTGCTACTACTTGTGTTGTTCTTGTCGTCGCCAACATCATCTGCATAGCAAGGTAAGGACATGTAAGAACTCGGTTGCACATGCTGAGAGAATGAAAACTGTTGCCACCTAATTCAGTTAGTTGGTAGGACATATTTTCTTGTGATTCCCTTGCTACATACTAACCATGGCAGGAGAAGGTGAAAGGACCCCTCCACAATCACCTCGATCAAAAGCCTTGCTGTAACACTTTGAACGCAAAGTGAGGCTCCATGTTGAACACCTTGATGAGGATGTTCGTGTCACCAATGAGCTCCTTGGTCAATTGGAGACGGCTCAGATTGAGACCAACACCAAGTTGGCTTCCTTGGAAGGCACTCTTGGTTCTGTTAATACATCTCTTGTAGGTGTCTTGGAGCGATTGGAGAGGATGGAACAGAATCGCTGTGATGGTTTCGAACGACGCAATCACAACAACAACAACACCATGGGCAGTGCTGCTGGTCATGATGAAGAAGAATATGCAGCGGACACTGAGCTAGATGAGGAGGTGAATGGTCATCGACGCATCGAACAACATCGCCGCCGCCATGAGATAGGTCCTCGTCCACCACGACAAGAGGTACGTGCCAATGACTCATTTGGAAAGATTAAATTCACCATACCTGCTTTTGATGGCAGGTATAATCCTGATATGTACCTTAGTTGGGAATTAGCTGTTGATCAGAAATTTACTTGCCATGATTTCCCGAGGACAAACATGTTAGGGCTGCAACTAGTGAGTTTACTGACTTGGCCTCTGTTTGGTGGTATGAATACCATCGTAAGAACCCAAATAACACACCAACTTGGGATGCTTTGAAACGGGTCATGCGGGCCAGATTTGTTCCTTCTTATTATGCCCGTGATCTTTTACATAAGTTGCAACAATTGAGGCAAAGATCCAAATCTGTAGAAGAGTACTATCAAGAGCTACAAATGGGTATGCTTCGTTGCGGGCTAGAGGAAAATGAGGATGGTGCCATAGCTAGATTTATGGGTGGGCTGAACCAGGAGATTCAGGACATTCTAGCTTACAAGAAAATATAATTCTATCAATCGTTTATTTCACCTTGCTTGTAAAGCTGAACGAGAAGTACAGGGACATCGAGCTAGCATGAGGGCTAACATTCCTGCAGGTCGTGCTAGCCCGTGGACACCCTTCAATGCAGCTGCACCGTCAACACGTGCTCCCCCACAATCTTCCTCGACCATCAAGCCACGCTCCTCTACAACAAATTATGTACCATGCCCAAGTGAACCAACTAGAGGAGCAATGGCTACATCTGCCAAGAGTTCATCCTCGGTGGTATCCACGGGGAGAACAAGGGATATTCAGTGCCTACGCTGCAAAGGATATGGCCACGTACGCAAGGACTGCCCAAGCACACGTGTGATGGTTGTGCGAGCTGATGGTGGGTACTCCTCGCTAGTGATTTTGATGAAGAAACATATGCTTTGCTTGCTGCTAACAATGTAGCGGAAGGAGATGATTTCCAACAAGACGAAGAGCACATTGGGGCTGAAGCTGCTGAGCACTATGAGAGCCTCATGGTGCAGCGGGTGCTAAGTGCGCAAATGGAGAGGGCTTGAACAAAATCAGCGCCACACTTTGTTTCAAACCAAGTGTGTGATCAAGGAACGCTCTTGCCGTGTGATCATAGATGGAGGAAGCTGCAACAACTTGGCAAGTGCTGAAATGGTGGAGAAGCGTTGAGCACAAAACCACACCCGCAGCCTTACTACATTCAAAGTGGCTTAACAGCAGCGGCAAGGTGAAGGTAACACGATTGGTAAGGGTAGAGTTTGCCATTGGTTCTTTTCATGATTCCATTGATCTGCGATGTTGTGCCTATGCAAGCATGCTCTATGTTGTTAGGTAGACCATGGCAGTTTGATAAAGATTCCTTGCACTTTGGTAAAACAAATCAATACTCTTTTGTGCATAATGACAAGAAGATTGTGTTGCACCCCATGTCCCCTGAGGCTATTCTAAGAGATGAACTTGCTAGAGCTAGCAAACTTAAGAATCAGGCTGTTGCTAGTGAAAATCAGATTGTCGCTAATGAACTTGAGAAACATAAGAAGAAGTCTAGCAAATCTGTTCATCATAATAAAAATGAGATCAAGCTGAAAGGCTCTTGTTACTTTGCAACCAAATCTGATTTGGATGAGATTGATGCTAGTACTACTGTTTGCTATGCTTTGGTTTGCAAAGAAACTTTATTTTCACTCGAAGATACATCTATTTCTTTGCCTCCTGCTGTCACTAATCTTTTGCAGGAGTATGCCGATGTTTTTCCAAAGGAGGTACCACTGGGGCTGCCACCAATTCGAGGGATTGAACACCAGATTGACCTCATCCCTGGGGCTTCCTTGCCTAATCGTGCACCATATAGGACCAACCCGGACGAGACAAAAGAGATTCAGAGACAAGTACAAGAATTGCTCAACAAAGGTTATGTGCGTGAGTCTCTTAGCCCTTGTGCCGTTCCCGTGCTTTTAGTTCCTAAGAAGGATGGATCATGGCGCATGTGTGTTGATTGTAGAGCGATAAACAACATCACAATCAGATATCGTCATCCTATTCCAAGGTTAGATGATATGCTTGATGAATTGAGTGGCTCAATTATGTTCTCTAAAATTGATTTGCGTAGTGGTTACCACCAGATTCGTATGAAGCTAGGAGATGAATGGAAAACAGCGTTTAAAACTAAGTTTGGTTTATATGAATGGCTTGTCATGCCCTTTGGATTGACTAATGCACCCAGCACTTTCATGAGATTAATGAATGAGGTTTTACGCTCTTTTATTGGCAGATTTGTGGTGGTATACTTTGATGACATCTTGATATATAGTAGATCATTAGAGGAACATCTTGATCATTTGCGTGCCGTTTTCAATGCTCTACGGGATGCACACTTGTTTGGCAATCTTGAGAAGTGCACCTTTTGCACAGATCGAGGCTCTTTTCTTGGATATGTTGTGACACCGCACGGAATCGAAGTTGATCAAGCCAAGGTTGAGGCAATACACAGCTGGCCTGTTCCCTGCACGGTCACACAAGTGTGGAGTTTTCTAGGACTTGCTGGTTTCTACCGTCGATTTGTGAAGGACTTCAGCACCATTGCAGCCCCGCTGCATGAACTCACCAAGAAGGGTGCAACCTTCACTTGGGCTTCAGCCCAACAGGATGCTTTCAACACGCTCAAAGATAAGTTAACTCATGCACCTTTACTCCAACTTCCTGATTTCAACAAAACCTTTGAGCTTGAATGTGATGCTAGTGGAATTGGGTTGGGTGGTGTGCTGTTACAAGAGGGAAAACCTGTGGCGTATTTCAGTGAAAAGTTGAGTGGCCCTAGTTTGAACTATTCTACTTATGATAAGGAATTGCTTGCTCTAGTTCGGACTTTGGAAACATGGCAGCATTATTTGTGGCCCAAAGAGTTTGTCATACATTCGGATCATGAATCTTTGAAACACATCCGTAGTCAAGCAAAACTGAACCGTAGACATGCCAAGTGGGTTGAATTCATCGAGTCCTTGATGAGGACATCACCTGCTCGGATATAACCACATTGGCAACTTTTGATTCACAGGTGAAACAATTCTTTATCATGATTGTATTTGATACATTTGATGAATTGATGCTGCACCATGATGTGTGTTCATTCTCATTTTCAGAATTACTTACATGGATCAAGGGAAGGTTTGATTGCATATGGAAAGCATGGAAGGTTAATGAAGTTGATTGGGGACCAAATCCAAGTATTCCTAACGTCCTCCACTAGGCCACCACATCGCTTTGGTTCCAAGGACAGAAAGAGTCCAAGTACAACACGTTTTGGAAGTTGAATTCGGACTGCAAAATAGTCCCAAATTGCGACGGTCGCCACGACTTCATACGGACTCCGATTGGGACGTTCTAGCACTTTTTGGAAAGCTTATCAAGTCTATTTTCCAACGGATCTGGACTCATGGACATATCTTATCCGATGCTTCTGCAGTCGTCGTTTCAACGCCGGGACCTTTTCTGTCTTTGGTGCTGCGTCACCCTATTTTGGGCCGATGACCCATGTATCAAGTTGGGTCCATTAGGGACGCGTCCTAGGGTTGGAGAACGACCCCAACACCCCCCTGGTCGTTCCCCTATGTATTAATAAGGATTAGAGCCGCCACAAACAGATTGGGTTTTGTTTTGTTGAAAGTTTAGCCATTGCTACTTCCTTGTAGACGCGTGTGTCGACTAGACCATCCGTTCTACTTGATTCAGAACCCCAACTTTGTGATTTCAGATTGGTTTTCATCTCCATATTTGCAATTGAGTTGCTTGTTCTACTTGTTCTTGCTTGTTCCTCGATTGCTTGCAGGAATTACCCTAGTGGTTTGGTTGATCGCGCTCCACAAGATCGCGGCAGCTGTTGGAGGTGGTGTATCGATTGCTAAGGCGCAGCTTGGAAGGCTGTAGTCGGGCCGTGAACGTCATCTCCACCCATCAATCGAGTTATCCCACACCTCTCATCGAAAGATCAGAAACAAACCCTAGCGGGATCATATCAGTTGGTAATCAGAGCAAGGTTTATCGGTGAGAGACTTCGAATCCTTCGCTGTTTTTAATTTTTCCTATAGTCCAGAAAAGCCAAAAAATAGTAGATTAGTTTACCCACAATCCTATAAACCCTTTGAGCCTTTGCTAGCACTGCTTAGTTAGGGCTTGTTGAGTTTTTGGTTGCATCGGTTGTGTCGAGTTGCTGGTCTTAGTTTTAGTCCTTTAGAGTTTCGAGTTCTTGTCACGTTCTAGTCACAGCCGTGTGCTACCATATAAACCTTCTGTTGGCTGAATCCGAATACATCCTTGTGTTCAAGTCTGAGTAGGAATCTTAGTTTGTTTTGAGACCGAATCCCACGTGGTGTTGAAGTTCGAGTTGGAATCGGTTTTGAGTCCAAATTGATAGCTGTCTTGTTGCTGTTTTGAGTCCAAATCTGAGTACATCTTTGTGCAGCAGTAGTTCATATCTATACTCAACTTCTCCACGTCCAACATATCCATATTAGCTCAGCTCACTCTAGAGTTCTAATCTTGTTAAAGACCGAGTTGGAATCGTTGTGGACTCTGAATTGGTTGTTCTTGCCGTGTTATTAAATCTTGTTGCTTTTTGCACTTGTGCATACATATTGGCTTGGTTTTACTCAGAGAGAGAGAGATAAAAGAAAAGAAAGAAAAAAAAAAAAAAAGAAAAAAAAAAAGGAAAAAAGGGGCTGTTCGTTGTGAGAGAGAGAGAGAGAAAAGAAAAGAAAAGAAAAGAAAAGGAAGAAAAGGGGCTGTTCGTTGTGCTTCTCCATTGTTTTCGGTGGTGTGTTGTGACTTCCTTTGTGTCCAGGCTCGCGCCTCTAGCACAGTCTAGGCTAGGACCAGCACAGTACCACCGTTGAACGATTATTTAGCTTGCTTTTGTGATTAACGTGGTGCTAGTACTTCCTTGCTTCAGCCCACCTATAGCTCCACATATTTCGACTACAGCTTGATAGGTGTTGTTGTTGCGGCACCGATACACTTCATTCCACGGTTGCAGACTTGTTGGTTGTCGTCACCTCCTGTTTTGCTTGGTAAGAACTTGTAAGGGCTTGTTTTAACAAGTTGAGTTTGAGAGAATTACAACCGACACATCCTAGTAGTTGATAGGAGGATACATATTTTTTTGTGTTTCTTGTTTTCTACTAATCATGGCAGGTGATATGAAGATTTTTGAGCTGTTGAAATTAGACCCTCATATTCAGGATGTCATTCAACACTTGCCGGTATATGATGGTAAGTTTGATCCTAAAGCTTACATTGATTGGGAGCTAAAAGTAGATAATGAATTTGATGAGCATGACCTGTCTGAGAAACAAAAGATTTATATTGCCTCCAATGTTTTGACTGAATTTGCTTTGCTAGAATGGAAACACATTTGTAGGCACAACAAAGTTCCAAAATCTTGGGAAGACTTCAAATTTCTTTTTAGAGATGCATTCGTTCCTGCATATTATGCTGATTATTTGGTTGCAAAATTAGACAACTTGAAGCAAGATAGTAGGACTATAAAAGCATACTACCATGATTTTAAGATTTGCATCATGTTTGGTGGATTAGATGAATGCATGGAAGATGTTATGAGTAGGTTCATGAGAGGGCTCAATTCTGAAATTCAAACCTTGTTAATTAGCAATTTTTATAGCCATATTGGTCAATTGTTTTGTCTTGCTCTCAATGCTGAAAAGGAGATTCTATTATCTGTGAATACTTGCAAGAATGATGTGACCCATAATGTCCAAAATTTGTCCACTCTGCATGCTAATGAAGAGCAACAAATAGTGGAACCCACTGCTGATTTTCCTTTGTCACAAAATGAATTACTTGCTGTTCCTTGTGATAAAGAGGACTTGTGTGCTGATGATCCTTTTACTCCTATGCCACAAGTAGCGAATAAGTGTGATACTTTTGGCTTGGAACCATACAAATGTGCTGAAGATAAGCTTTTTCATCCCATTACATGTGCACAAGATGAACTGAATTTGTTGTTCTCTTTAAATACTTTGGGTTATATTGAATTTGACATTCTATGTAATCTAAATTATGTAAAAGAGAAACTTAAATTTGATTCTAGTTTGCCAAGTTTTAATCATTGTTCGCTTCATGCAATTGGCAAATACGACAACAAAGGAGAATATTTGGTGCATAGAGTTTATATTTGCTCTAATCTGAAATATCCTTATGGGCTACAATACCATGAACGAATAGGGGGCTGCACTAACACTAATAATGTCTTGCAAAGTTTTTCTAGTTTTTCCGATATGCAACAGGGTAAGGCCAAAGAAGGGGAGCATTGCTGGTTGTGGCCATGCAGCATAGTCGTCGCTCCATGCTCCAACATCAAAGCAAGCACCTTTGAATACCATTGGAGCAAGTCGAGGACGACTTGCAGGCAAGAAGGGGAGAATGATGAGGACATCACCTGCTCGGATATAACCACATTGGCAACTTTTGATTCACAGGTGAAACAATTCTTTATCATGATTGTATTTGATACATTTGATGAATTGATGCTGCACCATGATGTGTGTTCATTCTCATTTTCAGAATTACTTACATGGATCAAGGGAAGGTTTGATTGCATATGGAAAGCATGGAAGGTTAATGAAGTTGATTGGGGACCAAATCCAAGTATTCCTAACGTCCTCCACTAGGCCACCACGTCGCTTTGGTTCCAAGGACAGAAAGAGTCCAAGTACAACACGTTTTGGAAGTTGAATTCGGACTGCAAAATAGTCCCAAATTGCGACGGTCGCCACGACTTCATACGGACTCCGATTGAGACGTTCTAGCACTTTTTGGAAAGCTTATCAAGTCTATTTTTCAACGGATCTGGACTCATGGCCATATCTTATCCGATGCTTCTGCAGTCGTCGTTTCAACGTCGGGACCTTTTCTGCCTTTGGTGCTGCGTCACCCTATTTTGGGCCGATGACCCATGTATCAAGTTGGGTCCATTAGGGACGCGTCCTAGGGTTGGAGAACGACCCCAACACCCCCCTGGTCGTTCCCCTATGTATTAATAAGGATTAGAGCCGCCACAAACAGATTGGGTTTTGTTTTGTTGAAAGTTTAGCCATTGCTACTTCCTTGTAGACGCGTGTGTCGACTGGACCATCCGTTCTACTCGATTCAGAACCCCAACTTTGTGATTTCAGATTGGTTTTCATCTCCATATTTGTAATTGAGTTGCTTGTTCTACTTGTTCTTGCTTGTTCCTCGATTGCTTGCAGGAATTACCCTAGTGGTTTGGTTGATCGCGCTCCACAAGATCGCGGCAGCTGTTGGAGGTGGTGTATCGGTTGCTAAGGCGCAGCTTGGAAGGCTGTAGTCGGGCCGTGAACGTCGTCTCCATCCCCAAATCAAGTTATCCACCTTCTCTCATCGAAAGATCGGGATTCACCCTAGCGAGTTCATATCAGTTGGTAATCAGAGCAAGGTTGATTGGTGAGAGACTTCCAGTTCTTTGCTGTTTTTAATCTCCTATGGTCCAGAAAAAGCCAAAACAAAATTAGTAGATTAGTTCTTCATAATCCCAATAAACCCCTTAAGCCTTTGCTAGCACTGCTTAGTTAGGGCTTGTTGAGTTTTTGGTTGCATCGGTTGTGTCGAGTCTTTGGTCTTAGTTTTAGTCCTTTAGAGTTTCGAGTTCTGTCACGTTTCTAGTCACAGCCGTATGCTACCATATAAACCTTTTCTGTTATTGAATCGAATACATCCTTGTGTTCAAATCGAGTAGGAATCTGAGTTTATTTTGAGACCGAATCCCACGTGGTGTTGAAGTTCGAGTTGGAATCGGTTTTGAGTCCGAATTGATATTTGTCTTGTTGTTGTTTTTGAGTCGAATCTGAGTACATCTTTGTTAAGTGAAGAGTTCATATCTATACTCAACTTCTCCACGTCCAACATATCCATATTAGCTCAGCTCACTCTAGAGTTCTAATCTTGTTAAAGACCGAGTTGGAATCATTGTGGACTCTGAATTGGTTGTTGCGCCGTGTTATTAAATCTTGTTGCTTTTTGCACTTGTGCTACATATATTGAAGTGTTCCAGAAAAGGCAGAAGTCCATACCGTACCCTCGACTCCTCCACATTGTGCATACATATTGGCTTGGTTTTTACTCCAGAGAGAGAGAGAGAGAAAGAAAAAAAAAAAAAAAAGAAAAAAAAAAAAAAAAAAAGGGCTGTTCGTTGAGAGAGAGAGAGAGAGAGAAGAAAAGAAAGAAAAAAAAGAAAAGAAAGAAAAGAAAGAAAAAGAAAAGGAAGAAAAGGGGTTGTTATTTGTGCTTCTCCATTGTTTTCGGTGGTGTGTTGTGACTTCCTTTGTGTCTGGGCTCGCGCCTCTAGCACGGTCTAGGCTAGGACCAAAGACAACATACCACCGTTGAATGATTATTCAGCTTGCTTTTGTGACTAACATGGTGCTAGTACTTCCTTGCTTCAGCCCACCTATAGCTCCACATATTTTCGACTCTGACTTTGCAGAGGTGTTGTTGTTGCGGCACCGATACACTTCATTCCACGGTTGCAGACTTGTTGGTTGCCGTCACCTCCTGCTTGGCTTGGTAAGAACTTGTAAGGGCTTGTTTTAACAAGTTGAGTTTGAGAGAATTACAACCGACACATCCTAGTAGTTGATAGGAGGATACATATTTTTTGTGTTTCTTGTTTTCTACTAATCATGGCGGGTGATCTGAAGATTTTTGAGCTGTTGAAATTAGACCCTCATATTGGGATGTCATTCAACACTTGCGGTATATGATGGTAAGTTTGAACCTAAAGCTTACATTGATTGGGAGCTAAAAGTAGATAATGAATTTGATGAGCATGACCTGTCTCGAGAAACAAAAGATTTATATTGCCTCCAATGTTTTGACTGAATTTGCTTTGCTAGAATGGAAACACATTTGTAGGCACAACAAAGTTCAGAATCTTGGGAAGACTTCAAATTTCTTTTTAGAGATGCATTCGTTCCTGCATATTATGCTAATTATTTGGTTGCAAAATTAGACAACTTGAAGCAAGATAGTAGGACTGTAAAAGCATACTACCATGATTTTAAGATTTGCATCATGTTTGGTGGATTAGATGAATGCATGGAAGATGTTATGAGTAGGTTCATGAGAGGGCTCAATTCTGAAATTCAAACCTTGTTAATTAGCAATTTTATAGCCATATTGGTCAATTGTTTTGTCTTGCTCTCAATGCTGAAAAGGAGATTCTATTATCTGTGAATACTTGCAAGAATGATGTGACCCATAATGTCCAAAATTTGTCCACTCTGCATGCTAATGAAGAGCAACAAATAGTGGAACCCATTGCTGATTTTCCTTTGTCACAAAATGAATTACTTGCTGTTCCTTGTGATAAAGAGGACTTGTGTGCTGATGATCCTTTTACTCCTATGCCACAAGTAGCGAATAAGTGTGATACTTTTGGCTTGGAACCATACAAATGTCTTTGAAGATAGGCTTTTTCATCCTATTACATGTGCACAAGATGAACTGAATTTGTTGTCCTCTTTAAATACTTTGGGTTATATTGAATTTGACATTCAATGTAATCTAAATTATCTAAAAGAGAAACTTAAATTTGATTCTAGTTTGCCAAGTTTTAATCATTGTTCGCTTCATGCAACTGGCAAATACGACAACAAAGGAAAATATTTGGTGCAAAGAGTTTATATTTGCTCTAATCTGAAATATCCTTATGGGCTACAATACCATGAACGAATAGGGGCTGCAGCGACACTAATAATGTCTTGCAAAGTTTTTCTAGTTTTTCCGATATGCAACGAGGTAAGGCCAAAGAAGGGGAGCATTGCTGGTTGTGGCCATATGCAGCATAGTCGTCGCTCCATGCTCCAACATCAAAGCAAGCACCTTTGAATACCATTGGAGCAAGTCGAGGACGACTTGCAGGCAAGAAGGGAGAATGATGAGGACATCACCTGCTCGGATATAACCACATTGGCAACTTTTGATTCACAGGTGAAACAATTCTTTATCATGATTGTATTTGATACATTTGATGAATTGATCTTTGCACCATGATGTGTGTTCATTCTCATTTTCAGAATTACTTACATGGATCAAGGGAAGGTTTGATTGCATATGGAAAGCATGGAAGGTTAATGAAGTTGATTGGGGACCAAATCCAAGTATTCCTAACGTCCTCCACTAGGCCACCACGTCGCTTTGGTTCCAAGGACAGAAAGAGTCCAAGTACAACACGTTTTGGAAGTTGAATTCGGACTGCAAAATAGTCCCAAATTGCGACGGTCGCCACGACTTCATACGGACTCCGATTGGGACGTTCTAGCACTTTTTGGAAAGCTTATCAAGTCTATTTTTCAACGGATCTGGACTCATGGCCATATCTTATCCGATGCTTCTGCAGTTGTCGTTTCAACGTCGGGACCTTTTCTGCCTTTGGTGCTGCGTCACCCTATTTTGGGCCGATGACCCATGTATCAAGTTGGGTCCATTAGGGATGCGTCCTAGGGTTGGAGAACGACCCCAACACCCCCTGGTCGTTCCCCTATGTATTAATAAGGATTAGAGCCGCCACAAACAGATTGGGTTTTGTTTTGTTGAAAGTTTAGCCATTACTACTTCCTTGTAGACGCGTGTGTCGACTGGACCATCCGTTCTACTCGATTCAGAACCCCAACTTTATGATTTCAGATTGGTTTTTCATCTCCATATTTGCAATTGAGTTGCTTGTTCTACTTGTTCTTGCTTGTTCCTCGATTGCTTGCAGGAATTACCCTAGTGGTTTGGTTGATCGCGCTCCACAAGATCGCGGCAGCTGTTGGAGGTGGTGTATCGGTTGCTAAGGCGCAGCTTGGAAGGCTGTAGTCAGGCCGTGAACGTCGTCTCCATCCCCAAATCGAGTTATCCACCTTCTCTCATCGAAAGATCGGGATTCACCCTAGCGGGATCCAAAATAGGGTGACACAGCACCAAAGGAAGAAAAGGTCCCGGCGTTGAAACGACGACTGCAGAAGCATCGGATAAGATATGGCCATGAGTCTAGATCCGTTGGAAAATAGACTTGATAAGCTTTCCAAAAAGTGCTAGAACGTCCCAATCGGAGTCTGTATGAAGTCGTGGCGACCGTCGCAATTTGGGACTATTTTGCAGTCCGAATTCAACTTCCAAAACGTGTTGTACTTGGACTCTTTCTGTCCTTGGAACCAAAGCAACGTGGTGGCCTAGTGGAGGACGTTAGGAATACTTGGATTTGGTCCCCAATCAACTTCATTAACCTTCCATGCTTTCCATATGCAATCAAACCTTCCCTTTATCCATGTAAGTAATTCTGAAAATGAGAATGAACACACATCATGGTGCAGCATCAATTCATCAAATGTATCAAATAGAATCATGATAAAGAATTGTTTCACCTGTGAATCAAAAGTTGCCAATGTGGTTATATCCGAGCAGGTGATGTCCTCATCATTCTCCCCTTCTTGCCTACAAGTCGTCCTCGACTTGCTCCAATGGTATTCAAAGGTGCTTGCTTTGATGTTGGAGCATGGAGTGACGACTATGCTGCATGGCCACAACCAGCAATGCTCCCCTTCTTTGGCCTTACCTTGTTGCATATCAGAAAAACTAGGAAAACTTTGCAAGACATTATTAGTGTTAGTGTTGTTGTTGCGGCACCGATACACTTCATTCCACGGTTGCAGACTTGTTGGTTGCCGTCACCTCCTGTTTGGCTTGGTAAGAACTTGTATGGGCTTGTTTTAAACAAGTTGAGTTTGAGAGAATTACAACCGACACATCCTAGTAGTTGACAGGACGATACATATTATTTTTGTGTTTCTTGTTTTCTACTAATCATGACAGGTGATACGGAAATTTTTGAGCTGTTGAAACTAGACCCTCATATTCAGGATGTCATTCAACACTTGCCGTTATACGATGGTAAGTTTGATCCTAAAGCTTACATTGATTGGGAGCTAAAAGTAGATAATGAATTTGATGAGCATGACCTGTCTGAGAAACAAAAGATTTATATTGCCTCCAATGTTTTGATTGAATTTGCTTTGCTAGAATGGAAACACATTTGTAGGCACAACAAAGTTCTAGAATCTTGGGAAGACTTCAAATTTCTTTTTAGAGATGCATTCGTTCCTACATATTATGCTGATTATTTGCTTGCAAAATTAGACAACTTGAAGCAAGATAGTAGGACTGTAAAAGCATACTACCATGATTTTAAGATTTGCATCATGTTTGGTGGATTAGATGAATGCATGGAAGATGTTATGAGTAGGTTCATGAGAGGGCTCAATTCTAAAATTCAAACCTTGTTAATTAGCAATTCTTATAGCCATATTGGTCAATTGATTTGTCTTGCTCTCAATGCTGAAAAAGAGATTCTATTATCTGTGAATAAGAATGATGTGACCCATAATATCCAAAAATTGTCCACTCTGCATTCTAATGAAGAGCAACAAATAGTGGAACCCACTACTGATTTTTCTTTGTCACAAAATGAATTACTTGCTGTTCCTTGTGATAAAGAGGAGTTGTGTGCTGATGATTCTTTTACTCCTATGCCACAAGTAGCGAATAAGTGTGATACTTTTGGTTTGGAACCATACAAATATGCTGAAGATAAGCTTTTTCATCCTATTACATGTGCACAAGATGAACTGAATTTGCTATCCTCTTTAAATACTTTGGGTTATATTGAATTTGATATTCTGTGTAATCTAAATTGTCTAAAAGAGAAACTTAAATTTGATTCTGGTTTACCAAGTTTTAATCATTGTTCGCTTCATGCAATTGACAAATATGACAGCAAAGGAGAATATTTGGTGCATAAAGTTTATATTTGCTCTAATCTGAAATATCCTTTTGGGCCACAATACCATGATCAAAATGAGGGCTGCACTAACACAAATGAAGTCTTGCAAAGTTTTCCTAGTTTTTCCCATATGCAACAGGATAAATATCAAGAAGGGGAGCACGGTTCACTTTTACCTACAACACATCCTCCAACAAAGGTCAAACCGAGGACGGTTTGCTGTCAAGACGGGGAGAATGATGAGGACATCATTGGCTCAAATATGACCATGCCAACCACTTCTATACTAAAGGTGCAACCATTCTATATGAGGCTTATCATTGATGCATTTGATGAATTGGTGCTCCACCATAAAATGTGTATATTTTCATTTTCAAAATTACTTACATGGATTAAGGGAAGGTTTGATTGCATATGGAAAGCATGGAAGGTTAATGAAGTTGATTGGGGACCAAATCCAAGTATTCCCAACATCCTCCACCTGGACACCACGTCACTTTTGGTCCAAGAAAAGAAAGAGATCAAATCCAACACGTTTTGGGGCTGGATTCGGACTCCAGGACAGCTCCAACTTGTGATGTTCACCACGGTCGCATACGGACTCGGATTGAGGCGTTCAAGTACTTCATGGAATCCTTATGAAGTCTATTTTCACATGGATCTGGAATCAAGTCCATATCTGTTCTGAGGCGGCCGCAATGACCGAATTACTACCGAGAGGTTTTCTGTTCAAAGGTGCTGCGTCGCCTTAGTTTGGTCCAATGGGCCGTGTATCAAGTTGGGTCCATTAGGGATGCGTCCTAGGGTTGGAGCACGACCCCAACACCCTGGTGGTAGTCCTTTCACCTTCATATACCCCTTAGCCACCACCAAGAACAATTGGGTTTTGTTTAGATCAAGTTTAGCCATTGCTACTTCCTTGTAGACGCGTGTGTCGACTAGACCATCCGTTCTACTTGATTCACAACCCCAACTTTGTGAGTTCAGATTGGTTTTTCATCTCCATATTTGCAATTGAGTTGCTTGTTCTACTTGTTCTTGCTTGTTCCTTGATTGCTTGCAGGAATTACCCTAGTGGTTTGGTTGATCGTGCTCCACAAGATCGCGACGGCCATTGGAGGTGGTGTATCGGTTGCTAAGGCGCAGCTTGGAAGGCTGTAGTCGGGCCGTGAACGTCATCTCCATCCCCAAATCGAGTTATCCACCTTCTCTCATCGAAAGATTGGGATTCACCCTAGCGGGTTCATATCGCTCGGAAATCGTTTTGGACGCACCCGATGGAACTCCTAGGCGACGTGGGTCACGTGGAATCTTGTTTTAGTCCATTCGGAGACGTTGTTAGCGTCGGTGCAAGATAGGTGCACGGTGTGAACCAAATGTACCATATGGTCAGAAATCGTTTTGGATGCTCCCGATGGTATCCTAGGTTACGTGGGTCATGTCGAATCTTGTTTCGGTCCATTTGGAGATAGTGTTAGTGTCGGTGCAAGATAGGTGCATGGTCTACGCTAACCGTACCATAGGCTCAGGAATCGTTTTGGACGCACCCGATGGTACTGCTAGGTGACGAGGCTCAACTGAAAGAACATTTCGGTCTGTTTGGACATAGTGGTAATATTGACGGAAGATGGGTGCACGGTTTGCAGAACGCGTACCATAGGCTCGGAAATCGTTTTGGACACCCGATGGAAGTCCTAGGCGGCGTGGGTCATGTGGAAACTTGTTTTGGTGCATTCGGAGATGGTGTTAGCGTCGGTGCAAGATAGGTGCATGGTTTGAACCAAATGTACCATATGGTCAGAAATCGTTTTGGACGCTCCCGATGGTATCCTAGGTTACGTGGGTCATGTCGAATCTTGTTTCGGTGCATTTGGAGACGGTGTTAGCGTCGGTGCAAGATAGGTGCACGGTTTGCGCCAAACGTACCATAGGCTCAGGAATCATTTTGGATGCACCCGATGGTACTACTAGGTGACGAGGCTCAACTGAAACCTTATTTCGGTCGGTTTGGAGATAGTGGTAATATTGACGCAAGGTGGGTGCACGTTTTTGCTTGAAACGTTCCATAGGCTCAGAAATTATTTTGGACGCACCCGATGGAACTCCTAGGTGACGTGGTTCAGGTGGAATCTTGTTTTGGTCCGTTTAGAGACGGTGTTAGTGTCGGTGCAAGATAGGTGCACGGTTTGCACCAAATGTACCGTAGGGTCAGAAATCATTTTGGACGCACCCAATGGTACTCCTAGGTGAAGGGGCTCAAGTGGAAGCTCATTTCTAGTGTTTGGAGATAGTGCTAATCTTGACGCGAGATGGGTGCACGGTTGGCGCCGAACGTACCATAGGCTCAGAAATCATTTTGGACGCACTCGTTGGAACTCCTAGATGACGTGGGTCGTGTGGAATCTTGTTTTAGTCCGTTTAGAAATGGTGTTAGCGTCGGTGCAAGATAGGTGCACGGTTTACACCAATTGTACCATAGGGTCATAAATCATTTTGGAAGCTCCCGATGGTACTCCTAAGTACGTGGGTCATGTCGAATCTTGTTTCGGCCCATTTGGAGACAGTGTTAGTGTTGCTGTAAGATAGGTGCACGGTTTACGCTAACCGTACCATAGGCTCAGGAATAGTTTTGGACGCACCCGATGGTACTGCTAGGTGACGAGGCTCAACTGAAAGCTCGTATCGGTTGGTTTGGACATAGTGGTAATATTGACGCAAGCTGGGTGCACGGTTTGCGCCGAACGTTCCATAGGCTCGGAAATCATTTTGGACGCACCCGATGGCACTCCTAGGTGACGTGGGTCAGGTGGAATCTTGTTTTGCTCCATTTAGAGATGGTGTTAGTGTCGGTGCAAGATAGGTGCACGGTTTGCACCAAATGTACCATAGGGTCAGAAATCGTTTTGGACGCACCCGATGGTACTTGATGAGGACATCATTGGCTCAAATATGACCATGCCAACCACTTCTATACTAAAGGTGCAACCATTCTATATGAGGCTTATCATTGATGCATTTGATGAATTGGTGCTCCACCATAAAAATGTATATTTTCTTTTCGAGAATTACTTACATGGATTAAGGGAAGGTTTGATTGCATATGGAAAGCATGGAAGGTTAATGAAGTTGATTGCGGACCAAATCCAAGTATTCCCAACGTCCTCCACCTGGACACCACGTCACTTTTGGTCCAAGGAAAGAAAGAGATCAAATCCAACACGTTTTGGGGCTGGATTCGGACTCATTTGGAGGACAGCTCCAACTTGTGATGTTCACCACGGTCGCATACGGACTCTCGGATTGAGGCGTTCAAGTACTTCATGGAATCCTTATGAAGTCTATTTTCACATGGATCTGGAATCAAGTCCATATCTGTTCTGAGGCCGCCGCAATGACCGAATTACTACCGAGAGGTTTTCTGTTCAAAGGTGCTGCGTCGCCTTAGTTTGGTCCAATGGGCCGTGTATCAAGTTGGGTCCATTAGGGACGTTTAGCGTCCTAGGTTGGAGCACGACCCCAACACCCCTGGTGGTCGTCCTTCCACCTTCATATGGTACCCCTTAGCCGCCACCAAGAACAATTGGGTTTTGTTTTGTTGAAAGTTTAGCCATTGCTACTTCCTTGTAGACGCGTGCGTGTGTCGACTAGACCATCCGTTCTACTTGATTCAGAACCCCAACTTTGTGATTTCAGATTGGTTTTCATCTCCATATTTGCAATTGAGTTGCTTGTTCTACTTGTTCTTGCTTGTTCCTCGATTGCTTGCAGGAATTACCCTAGTGGTTTGGTTGATCGCGCTCCACAAGATCGCGTTTTGGGCCTTTTGGAGGTGGTGTCGTATCGGTTGGTTTGGAGATAGTAAAGGCAAGCACTTTGAAGGCTGTAGTCGGGCCGTGAACGTCATCTCCACCCATCAATCAAAGTTATCCCCACCTCTCATCGAAGATCTTGTTTTGCTCCGAAACAAAACCCTGCAAGCGGGATCATATCAGTTGGTGCCGGTTGGATGCACCCGAACATACCATAGGTGAAGAGGCGCCGAACATACCCCTTAGCCGCCACCAAGATGGGTGCACGGTTGGCGCCGAACATACCATAGGCTCGGAAAATCATTTTGGACGCACTCGATGGAACTCCTAGGTGACGTGGGTCATGTGAAATCTTGTTTTGGTCCGTTTGGATGTGGTACTAGCATCGGTGCAAGATAGGTGCACGGTTTGCACCAATTGTACCATAGGATCAGAAATTGTTTTGGACGCTCCCGTTGGTACTCCTAGGTGACGAGGCTCAACTGAAAGCTCGTTTCGGTCCGTTTGGAGACAGTGCTAATATTGACGCAAGATGGGTGCACGGTTTGCGCCGAACGTACCATAGCCTCGCAAATCATTTTGGACGCACCCGATGGAACTCCTAGGCGACGTGGGTCATGTGGAATCTTGTTTTGGTCCATTTGGAGACGTTGTTAGCATCGGTGCAAGATAGGTGCACGGTTTGAAACAAATGTACCATATGGTCAGAAATCGTTTTGGACGCTCCCGATGGTATCCTAGGTTACGTGCGTCATGTTGAATCTTGTTTTGGTCCATTTCGAGATAGTGTTAGTGTCGGTGCAAGATAGGTGCACGGTCTACGCTAACCGTACCATAGTCTCAGGAATCGTTTTGGACGCACCCGATGGTACTGCTGGTGACGAGGCTCAACTGAAAGATCATTTCGGTCCGTTTGGAGATAGTGGTAACATTGACGCAAGATGGGTGCACGGTTTGCGCAGAACGTACCATAGGCTCGGAAATCATTTTGGAGACACCCGATGGAACTCCTAGGCGACGTGGGTCATGTGGAATCTTGTTTTGGTGCCTTCGGAGATGGTGTTAGCGTCGGTGCAAGATAGGTGCACGGTCTACGCTAAGCGTACCATAGTCTCAGGAATCGTTTTGGACGCACCCAATGGTATTGCTGGTGATGAGGCTCAACTGAAAGATCATTTCGGTCCGTTTGGAGATAGTGGTAATGATGAGGACATCAACACCGATCATACATCCACGCCGTCCACGCCGACACCTGCTGGTCCTATTACCCGTGCTCGTGCTCGAACACTTAATCATCAAGTGAGTTCCTTCTTGAGCTCTTGTCCATCCTGTTTAGATCTTGGGGACACGTGCACTCTTGTTTTGATTAGGAATCAAGGAGAAGACCGAAAGGGAAAAGGACTCGCGTAGGCTGGATTCGGACTGCAGCACACCTCCAACTTGCGACGGTCACCACGGTTACATACGGAGTCGGATTGGGGTGATTCTGGACTTGTTGGAAAGCTAATAAAGTCTACTTTCATACGGATCTGACCTCATACTCATACCTGCTCAGAAACGGCGTCAACAGTCCAAAAATCACCGAGATTTCTATTCTGTCCAGGGTGCTGCGCCACCTTAAGTTAGCCCAATGGGCTTGTATCGTTTAGAGTCCAGTAGGGACGCGTCCTAGGGTTGGAGCACGACCCAAACTCTCTTGTGGTCGTCCTCCACACGTCATATACCCCTTAGCCGCCACCAGGAACACTTGGGTTTTGTTTAGATCAAGTTTAGCCTTTGCTACTTGCTTGTAGGTAGCGTCTTTGATCCAACCGCCTGTCTCCTTGTCTTGAACCCCACTCATCATAAGATTCAGTTTGAGGCTTTCAATTTCATCTTGCAAATTCAGTGCTTGTTTCCTTGTTCTTGCTAGTTCTTCGATTGCTTGCGGGGACGGGAGCCCTAGTGGGCTGGTTGTCGCGCTCCACAAGATCGTGGACGGCCTTTGGAGGTGGTGTATCGGTTGTTAAGGCGCGGTCTTGGAAGGCTGTAGTCGGGCCGTGAACGTCATCTCCATCCACCAAATCGAGTGATCTCACGCCTCTCATCGAAAGATCATCCATAAACCCTAGCGGGTTCATATCAATTGGTAATCAGAGCAAGGTTTATCGGTGAGAGACTTGTAATTCTTCGCTGTTTTTATTTTTCCTACAGTCCAAAAAAGCCAAAAAATAGTAGATTAGTTTCCTACAATCCTATAGACCTTTGGGCCATGGCTAGTGCTACCTAGTTAGGGCTTGTTGAGTCGTCGGTTGCATCGGTTGTGTCAAGTTGCTGGTCTTAGTTTTAGTCCTTTAGAGTTTCGAGTTCTTGTCACGTTCTATCAAACCACGCGCTATCATATAGTCTCTCTGTTGGCCGAATCCAAGTAGGGTTTGAAGTTTGAATCGGACAAGGAATCGGCTGTTCCTCTCTGTTGGCGAATCCAAGTAGGTTTTCAAGTTTGAGTCGGATCAAGGAATCGGGTATTCTCATTTGTTGGCCAAGTCCGAGTAGAATTGGAAGTTCCAATTGGACGAGGAATCAGTTCACCCTGTGCTACAACTATCAAACGAACCACGCAGCAAGTATTCATATCTAAAGCGAGTGGCTTACTCTAGAGAGAGAGAGAGAGAGAGCGAGTATCTTTTTTTTAGGAATACCCCCCCTGCCCTTTCGGAAAAAGTGTGTGTTTGAGTTACTCTTTGGGAGTGTTCTTGTTCATATAATCAGTTTTGAGTGCCCCCTAAAAAAATTATTCAAAAAAAAAAAAAAAAAAGAGAAAGAAGCAAAAGAAAAGAAAGAAAGGGGCTGATCTTAGAGATTTTTCGTTCACTTGGTGGTGTGTTGTGCTCTCCTTTGTGTCGTGCTCGCGTCTCTAGCACGGTCTAGACTAGGACCAAGACAGTACCGCCGGTTGAACGATTATTCAGCTTGCTTTTGTAACTAACGTGGTGCTAGTTCGTTCCTTGTTTCAGCCCACCTATAGCTCCACATATTCTCTGAGCTTGCCAGGTCTCGTCTTCTTGGCACCGATACACTTCATCCATTCTTTGCAGACTTGTTGGTAGATGACCCCTCTGTCGAGCAAGGTAAGAACTGGTAAGAACTTGTGTAATAGGTGGAGAGTGAGCGACTTGCTGTAGCTACATCCTAGTAGTTGTAGGGCTTTTATTTCTTCACTTGTCTTCTTGTTGTCTTTGTCTTTGAACCATGCCAGGACCGCGAAGATAACCAAATTCCACATTCGCCTCGCACAAAGGGCATCATACAACATTTTGAAAGGAAAGTGAAGTTGCTACGGAGGGACTTGATAATGACTTACGGGTGACAAATGACAAACTTGGGTAGTTGGAGGCTACATGATTGCCACAAACAACAAGCTTGCAGGTTTGGAGCAGTCCATTGCTAGTGTGGACAAAAGCCTTTTGCTGCTCTGCTTTGAGGCGTTTTGATGACCTCCACAACAATGATAAAGACCAGCATAAAGAAAGAAAAGATGGAGGAAGATCGAGAGGATGGTAGTTATGATGAAGAATACACAGGTGATAATTTGAACATGATGATCGAGACACTCGTGATCGACGTCGCCACGTCACAACCGTAGAGGTATGGGTGGGCCGCCACGACGCCGAGGTACACAATAATGATGATGCTTTCAGTAAGATTAAATTTAAAATACCTCCTTTTGATGGAAAATATGACCCCGATGCATACATTACTTGGGAGATTGCTGTTGATCAAAAGTTTGCATGCCATGAATTTCACGAGAACACACGTGTTAGGGCTGCTACTAGTGAGTTCACAGATTTTGCTTATGTTTGGTGGATTGAATATGGCAAGAAAAATTCTAATAACATACCTAAAACTTGGGATGCGCTGAAACGAGCCATGAGAGCTAGATTTGTTCCATCTTACTATGCCCGTGATATGATAAATAAGTTGCAACAATTGAGACAAGGTTCTAAAAGTGTAGAAGAATACTATCAGGAATTACAAACGGGTATGTTGCGTTGTAAATTAGAGGAGGATGAGGAACCTGCTATGGCTAGATTTTTAGGTGGGTTAAATCGGAAATTCAGGATATCCTAAACACAAAGAATACAATAACGTAACCAAACTGTTTCATCTTGCTTGTAAAGCTGAGCGGGAAGTCTTGAGGGGACGACGTGCTAGCGCAAGGACTAATGTTTCTGAAGGAAAGCTAGTTCATGGCAGCAGCGCGCGTCTACAACTCCATCTACACGTACTCCACGCCATCATCTAGTGACAAGACTCGAGCTGCCCCCACCAATTCATGAGAGGCGAAAGACAGCGCAAAAGCCGGCTCATGAGTACTTCATCCGTGGCATCGACAGGTAGAACAAGCAACATACAATGTCATCGGTGCAAGGGATATGGCCATATGATGCGTGATTGCCCAAACAAAGCGTGTTATGATTGTCAAAGATGATGGTGAGTGTTCATCTCGCTAGTGATTTTGATGAAGATACACTTGCATTGCTTGCGGTGACTATGTAGGTAGTGAGGAACACATAGAAGAACACATTAATGCAGGTGACGCGGAGCACTATGAGAGCTTGATTGTGCAATGAGTGCTTAGTGCACAAATGGAGAAAGCGGAGCAAAATCAGCGACACACTTTATTCCAAACAAAGTGTGTCATCAAGGAGCGTTCGTGCCGCATGATCATTGATGGAGGTAGCTGCAACAACTTAGCAAGTAGCGACATGGTATACAGAAGCTCGCCCTCACCACCAAACCACACCCCATCCCTACTACATCCAATGGCTGAACAACGGTGGTAAGGCAAAGGTGCTTGAGACTGGTGCGAATCGATTTTGCCATCGGATCATACAAAGATATTGTTGAATGTGATGTTGTGCCTATGCAAGCTTGCAATATTACGCTAGGTAGACCATGGCAATTTGATAGAGATTCGATGCATCATGGTAGATCAAATCAATATTCGTTTCTATACCATGATCGAAAAATTGTGTTGCATCCTATGTCTCCTGAAGCTATTATGCAATCTGATGTTACTAAGGCTGCAAAAGCAAAGAGCGAGAGTGACAAATCTGTTGTTGATGACAAAGATGAGATAAAATTGAAAGGACGTTGTATGCTTGCTACAAAATCTGATATTAATGAGTTCAATGCATCCACCTCTGTTGCTTATGCTTTGGTATGCAAGGATGCTTTGATTTCATTTGAGGATATGCAACGTTCTTTGCCCCCTATTCATTGCTAACATTTTGCGAGAGTATTCGATGTGTTTCCCATTGAGATACCAGCGGTAGAGCTGCCACCAATACGAGGGATTGAGCACCAAATTGATCTTATCCCTGGAGCATCTTTTGCCAAACCGCATGCGCCATACAGGACCAATCCGGAGGAAACGAAGGAAATTCAGCGACAAGTGCAAGAACTACTAGACAAAGGTTATGTGCGTGAGTCTCTTAGTCCTTGTCTTTGTTCTAGTGATTTTAGTGCCTAAGAAAGATGGAACATGGCGCATGTGTGTTGATTGTAGGGCTATTAATAATATCACCATTCGATATCGACACCCTATTCCACGATTAGATGATATGCTTGATGAATTGAGTGGTGCTGTTGTGTTTTCAAAGGTTGATTTGCGTAGTGGGTACCACAGATTTCGTATGAAATTGGGAGATGAATGGAAAACTGCTTTCAAAACCAAGTTCGGTCTATATGAGTGGTTAGTCATGCCTTTTGGGTTAACTAATGCACCTAGTACTTTCATGAGATTAATGAGCGAGGGTTTTGCGTGCTTTCATTGGAAAATTTGTTGTCGTCTATTTTGATGATATCTTGATTTATAGCAAATCCATGGATGAACACCTTGATCACTTACGGTTGTTTTCAATGCTCTACGTGATGCACGTTTGTTTGGTAACCTTGAGAAGTGCACTTTCTGCACCGATCGAGTATCGTTTCTTGGCTATGTTGTCACTCCATAGGGAATTGAGGTTGATAAAGCCAAGGTGGAAGCTATACAAGGATGGGCTGTACCCATGACGGTCACACAAGTGCGGAGTTTCCTAGGACTTCTTTGGTTTCTATCGCCATTTTGTGAAGGACTTCAGCACCATTGCTGCACCATTGAATGAGCTTACAAAGAAGGGAGTGCCCTTTTCTTGGGCAAAGCACAAGAGCACGCCTTCCATGTCTTTGAAAGATAAGTTAACACATGCACCTCTACTCCAACTCCCCGATTTTAATAGGACTTTCGAGCTTGAATGTGATGCGAGTGGAATTGGATTGGGTGGTGTTTTGTTACAAGAAGGCAAACCTGTTGCATACTTTAGTGAGAAATTGAGCGGGCCTATTCTTAATTATTCTACATATGATAAGGAATTATATGCTCTAGTGTGAACATTAGAAACATGGCAGCATTATTTGTGGCCCAAAGAATTTGTTATACATTACGATCATGAATCTTTGAAGCATATTAAGTAGTCAAGGAAAACTGAATCGTAGACATGCAAAATGGGTTGAATTTATTGAATCTTTTCCTTATGTTATCAAACACAAGAAAGGGAAGGATAATATCATTGCAGATGCATTGTCTAGGAGATATACTTTCTTTGAATCAACTTGATTACAAGATCTTTGGGTTAGAAACAATTAAAGACCGATATGCTCATGATGCTGATTTTAAAGAAGTCTGCTGCATTGTAAAGATAGGAAAACGTGGAACAAATTCATCCTCAATGATGGGTTTGTGTTTAGAGCTAACAAGCTATGCATTCCAGCTAGCTCCGTTCGCTTGTTGTTCTTTGCAGGAAGCGCATGGAGGTGGCTTGATGGGGCATTTTGGAGCGAAGAAGACGGAGGACATTCTTGCTGGTCATTTCTTTTGGCCAAAGATGCGACGAGGCGTGGAGAGATTTGTTGCTCGCTGCACAACATGTCAAAAGGCTAAGTCCCGGTTGAATCCACACGGTTTGTATATGCCTCTTCCTGTTCCTAGTGCTCCTTGGGAGGATATTTCTATGGATTTTGTGTTGGGATTGCCACGGACTAGGAAAGGCGAGATAGTGTTTTTGTGGTTGTGGATCGATTCTCTAAAATGGCACATTTCATACCATGTCATAAAACTGATGATGCTACAAATATTGCTGATTTGTTCTTTCGAGAAGTTGTTCGCTTGCATGGTGTGCCAAATACAATTGTTTTCGATCGTGATGCTAAATTTCTTAGCCATTTTGGAGAACTTTATGGGCCAAATTGGGGACTAAGCTTTTATTTTCCACCACTTGTCACCCCAAACTGATGGTCAAACTGAAGTTGTGAATAGAACTTTGTCTACTATGTTAAGGACTGTTTTAAAGAAGAATATTAAGATGTGGGAAGATTGTTTGCCTCATATTGAGTTTGCTTATAATCGTTCGCTGCATTCTACTACGAAGATGTGTCCCTTTGAGATTGTTTATGGCTTGTTACCACGTGCTCCTATTGATTTAATGCCATTGCCAAGTTCTGAAAAGTTGAATTTTGATGCTAACAACGTCTTTGAATTGATGCTAAAACTACATGAAACCACTAAAGAAAACATAGAGCGCATGAATGCTAAGTACAAATTTCTTTGGAGATAAAGGTAGAAGGAATTGATTCTTGAACCTGGAGATTTGGTTTGGTTGCATTTGCGAAAGGATAGGTTTCTGAATTAAGAAAATCTAAATTGATGCCTAGAGCGGATGGTCCTTTTAAAGTGATGCAACGAATAAATGAGAATGCATATAAGCTTGATCTTCCTGCAGATTTTGGGGTTAGTCCCACATTTAACATTGCAGATTTGAAGCCTTATTTGGGTGAGGAAGATGAGCTTGAGACGAGGACGACTCAAATTCAAGAAAGGGAGGATGATGAGGACATCAACACCGATCATACATCCACGCCGCCCACGCCGACACCTGCTGGTCCTATTACCCGTGCTCGTGCTCGAACACTTAATCATCAAGTGAGTTCCTTCTTGAGCTCTTGTCCATCCTGTTTAGATCTTGGAGACACGTGCACTCTTGTTTTGATTAGGAATCAAGGAGAAGACCCGAAGGGAAAAGGACTCGCGTAGGCTGGATTCGGACTGCAGCACACCTCCAACTTGCGACGGTCGCCATGGTTACATACTGAGTCGGATTGGGGTGATTCTGGACTTGTTGGAAAGCTAATAAAGTCTACTTTCATACGGATCTGACCTCATACTCATACCTGCTCAGAAACGGCGTCAACAGTCCAAAAATCACCGAGAGGTCTATTCTGTCCAGGGTGCTGCGCCACCTTAAGTTAGCCCAATGGGCTTGTATCGTTTAGAGTCCAGTAGGGACGCGTCCTAGGGTTGGAGCACGACCCAAACTCTCTTGTGGTCGTCCTCCACACGTCCTATACCCCTTAGCCGCCACCCAGAACACTTGGGTTTTGTTTAGATCAAGTTTAGCCTTTGCTACTTGCTTGTAGGCGCGCGCGCTGATCCAGCCGCCCATCTCCTTGTCTTCGGAACCCCACTCATCATAAGATTCAGTTTGAGGCTTTCAATTTCATCTTGCAAATTCAGTGCTTGTTTCCTTGTTCTTGCTAGTTCTTCGATTGCTTGCAGGACGGGAGCCCTAGTGGCTGGTTGTCGCGCTCCACAAGATCGTGACGGCCTTTGGGAGTGGTGTATCGGTTGCTAAGGCGCGGTCTTGGAAAGGCTGTAGTCGGGCCGTGAACGTCATCTCCATCCACCAAATCGAGTGATCTCCGCCTCTCATCGAAAGATCGTCCATAAACCCTAAGCGGGTTCATATATCGAGTAATATTGACGCAAGATGGGTGCATGGTTTTGCGCGAGAACGTACCATAGGCTCGGAAATCATTTTGAACACACCGACGGAAGTCCTAGGCAACGTGGGTCATGTGGAAACTTGTTTTGGTGCATTCGGAGACGGTGTTAGCGTCGGTGCAAGATAGGTGCACAGTTTGAACCAAATGTACCATATGGTCGAGAAATCGTTTTGGGCGCTCCCGATGGTATCATAGGTTACGTGGGTCATGTCGAATCTTGTTTGGTGCATTTGGAGACGGTGTTAGCGTCGGTGCAAGATAGGTGTGCGGTTTGCGTAAGCGTACCATAGGCTCGGGAATCATTTTCGATGCACCCGATGGTACTACTTGGTGACGAGGCTCAAGCTGAAAGCTTCGTTTCGGTCGGTTTGGAGATAGTGGTAATATTGACGCAAGGTGGGTGCACGGTTTGCGCCGAACGTTCCATAGGCTCGGAAATTATTTTGGACGCACCGATGGAACTCCTAGGTGACGTGGTTTAGGTGGAATCTTGTTTTGGTCCGTTTAGAGAGACGGTGTTAGTGTCGGTGCAAGATAGGTGCACGGTTTGCACCAAATGTACCGTAGGTTCAGAAATCATTTTGGACGCACCCAATGTTACTCCTAGGTGAAGAGGCTCAAGTGGAAGCTCATTTCTAGTGTGTGGAGATAGTGCTAATCTTGACGCGAGATGGGTGCACGGTTGGCGCCGAACGTCACGATAGGCTCGAGAAATCATTTTGGACGCTTTTCGTTGGAACTCCTAGATGACGTGGGTCGTGTGGAATCTTGTTTTAGTCCATTTAGAAGCGGTGTTAGCATCGGTGCAAGATAGGTGCACGGTTTACACCAATTGTACCATAGGGTCATAAATCATTTTGGAAGCTCCCGATGGAACTCCTAGGTACGTGGGTCATGTCGAATCTTGTTTCGCCCATTTGGAGACAAGATGTTAATGTCGTTGCAAGATAGGTGCACGGTTTACGCTAACCGTACCATAGGCTCGAGGAATCGTTTTGGGCCTTTTGATGGTATCTTGCGCAAGGTGACGAGGCTCAACTGAAAGCTCGTATCGGTTGGTTTGGAGATAGTGGTAATATTGATGCAAGGTGGGTGCACGGTTTGCGCCGAACGTTCCATAGGCTCGGAAATCATTTTGGACGCACCCGATGGAACTCCTAGGTGACGTGGGTCAGGTGGAATCTTATTTTGGTCCGTTTAGAGACGGTGTTAATGTCGGTGCAAGATAGGTGCACAGTTTGCACCAAATGTACCATATGGTCAGAAATCGTTTTGGATGCACCCGTTGGTACTCCTAGGTGAAGAGGCTCAACTCGAAGCTCATTTCTTGCGTTTGGAGATGATGCTAATCTTGACGCGAGATGGGTGCACGGTTGGTGCCGAACGTACCATAGGCTCGGAAAATCATTTTGGACGCACTCGATGGAACTCCTAGGTGACGTGGGTCATGTGGAATCTTGTTTTGGTCCGTTTGGAGGTTGTACTAGCATCGGTACAACATAGGTGCACGGTTTGCACCAATTGTACCATAGGGTCAAAAATCGTTTTGGACGCTCCCGTTGGTACTCCTAGGTGACGAGGCTCAACTGAAAGCTCGTTTCGGTCCGTTTGGAGATAGTGGTAATATTGATGCAAGATGGGTGCACGGTTTGCGCCGAACGTACCATAGCCTCGCAAATCGTTTTGGACGCACCCGATGGAACTCCTAGGCGACGTGGGTCATGTGGAATCTTGTTTTGGTCCATTCAGAGACGTTGTTAGCATCGGTGCAAGATAGGTGCACGGTTTGAAACAAATGTACCACATGGTCAGAAAATCATTTTGGACGCTCCCGATGGTATCCTAGGTTACGTGCGTCATGTCGAATCTTGTTTTGGTCCATTTCGAGATAGTGTTAGTGTCGGTGCAAGATAGGTGCACGGTCTACGCTAACCGTACCATAGTCTCAGGAATCGTTTTGGACGCACCCGGTGGTACTGCTGGTGACGAGGCTCAACTGAAACATCATTTCGGTCCGTTTGGAGATAGTAGTAATATTGACGCAAGATGGGTGCATGGTTTGCGCAGAACGTACCATAGGCTCGGAAATAATTTTGGACACACCCGATGGTACTCCTAGGCGACGTGGGTCATGTGGAAACTTGTTTTGGTCCATTCGGAGACGGTGTTAGCGTCGGTGCAAGATAGGTGCACGGTTTACACCAATTGTACCATAGGGTCATAAATCGTTTTGGAAGCTCCCAATGGTACTGATAGAGCTGGAGTGCCCGATCCTTCGGTGAGTGGAGGATAACTACGATTTGGTGGGTGTTGACCCTCGCAATCCGACTACGACGAACAAGTCCGTGGCGCCTTAGCCGCTGAACCAACTCCCGATGGTTATTGACCTTGCTGGTGCTAGATCAACCTGATCACGAAGATCAATTCCTGCTGGCAATCGAAGAACAAGCAAGAATTTGAGGCGAGCAACCCTGAATATTACTCGAAGGTGGGGTTTCGAATTTACGAAGACGAAGCTTGGTAAGTAGCAATGGCTAAGTTAAGCAAAACAAAACCCCACCAAAGAGGGGCGTAGCCTCAGCTAAATAGGGGAAGGAGGGAGGAAGGAGGGCCTTGACCTGCCCACAAGGCGGGGAATAGGCGCCCAAACAGCCACACACCATCTCCTTGATCCCCTTTCACGATTTAGGTGGCGCAGACACCTTCACTGGTTATTTCTTGACAAAACTAAAACACATAGGTGGCGCAGCACCTAGACATTATTCAGGCAGGTTCATCATGAGCATAGATGGCGCATGCACTTAGGAAACTTCCGGTCCTTCATTCTTCAAAATCATCACGAAGTTTAATTCACGTGCACGAGCTCGAGTGAGTGGTCCTAGTGGCGTCTGTCTTTGGTTCAATTGGAGTAGCCATTCCGTGTCGGGGTTGATGTCCTCATCATCCTCCCTTCTTGAATTGAAGTTGTCCTCGACGGCAGCTCCTCGACCTCGCCCGCATATGGTTTCAAATCTGCAACATTAAAACTAGAGGAAACACCATAGTCTCTGAGCAGGTCAAGTATATAAGCATTATCATTGATTTTCTTTAACACCTTGAAGGACCAGCAGCATGGGGCATCAGCTTAGACCTGCGCAAACTAGGAAAGCGATCCTTGCGCAAATGCAACCAAACCAAGTCACCAGGTTCAAAAGTAACAAGTTTACGTCCTTTACTACCAACAACCTGATTTTTAGCATTAGTGTGCGCAATGTTCTTTGTGTTTGCTCATGGATGTCCAACATTTGTTTAACACGTGCAACAGCATCGACATGTGGGCGTCCAAAGGGTCAAAGGACAGCAAGTCAATTGGCGCCCGTGGAATGTAACCATAGACAACCTGAAAAGGGCACATTTTCATGGTGGAATGTGTAGCACGATTGTAAGCAAACTCGACATGGGGCAAACAATCCTCCCAAAGTTTGATTCTTGTCTAACACAGCCCTAAGCATGGTAGATAAGGTTACATTCACAACCTTAGTTTGCCCATCTGTTTTGTCGGTGACAAGTGGTCTTTGAAAAGCAATTTAGTTCCTAGTTTATTCCAAAGAGATCTCAAAAATGACTTAGGAACTTAGCATCGCGATCTGAGACTATTGTATTTGGAACACCATGTAAACGAATAATCTCACGAAAGAACAACTCAACAACGCTGCTAGCATCATCGGTTTTGTGACATGGTATGAAGTGAGCCATTTTAGAGAATCGATCAACAACCACAAAGATACTATCCCTCCCTTCTTAGTTCGTGGTAAGCCCAAAACAAAATCCATAGAAATATCTAGCCAAGGAGAAGTAGGGACAGTAACGGCATATACAAACCGTGGTTGTTCAGTGTGACTTATTTTTTTCGGCACGTGGTGCAGCGTGCAACAAAAGCGCTCCACGTCATGGCGCATCTGGGGCCAAAAGAAGTCTGTGACCAAAATCTCCTGTGTCTTGTAAACGCCAAAGTGTCCCATGAGGCCGCCACCATGCGCTTCTGCAACACAAAAAGACGAACTGAGCTTGCGGGAATACATAGCTTGTTAGCGCGGAACAAAAACCCATCGGTTACATGGAATTTACCCCATGGTTTACCATCCTTGCAATGCCACATGATGTCCTTAAAGCTAGGATCATCGGTGTATTGTTCTTTCACAGTTTGTAAACCAAAATTTTAAAGTCTAACTGGGACAGCATGGTGTATCTGGCGACAAAGCATCAGCAATAATGTTGTCTTTCCCGTTCTTGTGTTTGATGATGTAAGGAAAAGACTCTATGAATTCGACCCACTTAGCATGCCGACGGTTCAGATTAGTTTGGCTACGAATATGTTTTAATGCCTCATGATCAGAATGAATTATAAACTCGCGAGGCCAAAGATAGTGCTGCCATGTTTGAAGTGTGCGAACCAAAGCGAAAAGCTCCTTATCATAAGTTGAATAATTCAGACTAGCACCGCTTAATTTTTCGCTAAAGTAAACAACCTGGCTTGCCCTCTTGCGACAAAAACACCGCCTAAGCCAATACTACTAGCATCGCATTCAAGTTCAAACGTCTTATTGAAATCAGGTAGCTGTAGTAAGGGGCATGTGTCAACTTATCTTTTAGAATGGTGAATGCCTCAAATCTGTGCCGCACCCAGGAGAAAGGAACGCCCTTCTTGGTGAGCTCATGCAACGGGCGGCAATGGAGCTGAAGTCACATACGAACCGTCGGTAGAAACCTGCAAGCCCAAGAAAACTCAATTTGCGTAACCGTTGTCGGCATGGGCCAGCTCGGATGGCGTCAATCTTGCTGCTGTCCACTTCAATGCCCTGTGGAGTAACAACATAGCCAAGAAACGAAACACGTTGTGTGCAGAAGTCACACTTGTCCAAGTTACCAAACAAGCGGGCAGCGCGCAAAGCATCAAAAATAGCATGCAAATGTTCCAAATGCTCTTTCATAGACTTGCTGTAAATTAGAATATCATCAAAATAAACAACCACAAACAATCCTATGAAAGGCCTCAAAACTTCATTCATTAAGCGCATAAATGTGCTGGGAGCATTAGTCAATCCAAACGGCATAACTAACCATTCATATAAGCCAAATTTTGTTTTAAAAGCCGTTTTCCATTCATCCCCAAGTTTCATTCGAATCTGATGGTACCCGCTACGCAAATCTACCTTGGAGAATATAACAGCACCGCTAAGCTCGTCAAGCATATCATCAAGGCAAGGTATAGGATAACGATAACGAATTGTGATATTGTTAATCGCTCGACAATCTACACACATGCGCCAGGTACCATGTTTCTTTGGGACAAGTAGTACAGGAACAGAGCAAGGGCTAAGAGACTCACGAATGTAGCCCTTATCAAGTAGCGCTTGGACTTGGCGCTGAATCTCCTTTGTCTCATCGGGATTGGTACGGTATGGGGCACGGTTGGGAAGCTGAGCGCCCGGGATGAGGTCGATCTGGTGCTCAATGCCACGAATGGGAGGAAGACCTGGCGGTAAGTCCTTCAGAAACACCTCGGCAAAGTCCTGCAAAAGCTTAGTAACAGCAGGGGGTGTATCCAAAGATGGTGCATCATCGAGTGAAACCAGCACATGAGAACATACAAGAGCATAGCAAGGCATATTAGCAACATGTAGTTCATCAAAATCAGCACGTGTAGCAAGTAAAACAGGAGCTTGTAGCTTAATCTCTTTAGACGTGGCTGGTTGTTGTTGGCATTGTTTTAATGCTTTAGTAGTCCGAGCAATGTCATCTTTCACAATCTATTCAGGGGTCATTGGATGAAGAATAATTTTCTTGCCCTTAAACAGTAGTGAATAATGATTTGTGCGACCATGATGTAAACAATCAGTATCATATTGCCAGGGCCTACCAAGCAACAACGAACATGCCTCCATAGGAACAACATCGCAATCAGTATAATCAGAATAAGATCCCATGGAGAAGTGAACACGTACCGAGCGTGTTACCTTGAGTTTGCCACCCTGGTTGAGCCATTGAATGTGGTAGGGATGTGGATGTGGACGCGTTTGGAGAGACAACTTCTCCACCAGATCCGAACTTGCCAAATTGTTGCAACTACCGCCGTCAATGATGATGCGAATGGATCGTTCTTGCACAACGCCTTTGGTGTGGAACAAAGTGTGGCGCTGGTTCTGCTCAGGCTGTGCAAGCTGTGTACTGAGGACTCGCTGCACAACAAGACTCTCATACTTGTCAGCGTCAGTGGCAGCCACGTGTTCTTCCGCATGTCCTGAAACGTCAGCAGCAAGCATAGCATATATAGTTTCATCGGAATCACTAGCGGAAGAATACTCACCATCGTCACGTATATAATCAACACACGCTTGTTGGGGCAGATCCGTATCACATGCCCATAACCTTTGCAACGATGGCATTGAATGTCCTTTGTGCGGCTAGTGGAAGAGGAGGCGCTCTTATTAGCTGAAAGGGGCGCTGGAGGTGGAGCTGCTGCCTTGTCACGTGACATCTTTTTTGCTATATGGGAGGGCGCCGTAGGGGCTGAAGGGGTCAAAGTAGTGCGACCTGCAAAAGAGTTAGAATGGGTCCCTTGCTCGTCGTCCCCTGCACTTCACGTTCAGCTTTGCAAGCGAATGCAAACAAAGTAGTAATATCATCATAGTGCTTATAATCAAGAATATCCTGAATTTCACGGTTCAAACCACCACGAAATCGTGCCATCGCAGCATCATTAGTCTCAACTAAACCACAACGAATCATGCCGGTTTGCAACTCCTGATAATACTCTTCTACAGATTTGGTTCCTTGCTGAAAACGCTGCATTTTATTAAGCAAGTCTCGTGCATAATAGGAATGAACAAATCGGTGTCGCATGACAGTTTTTAATTGCTCCCAAGTTGTGGGAATGTTATTAGGGTGTTTGCTGCGATGCTCACGCCACCAAATGGATGCGAAATCTGTAAACTCACTAGTAGCAGCCCTAACTTGATATTGTGCAGGAACATCATGACAATGAAATTTCTGATCTACCGCAAGTTCCCAATCAAGATACGCACCCGGATCATATTTGCCATTAAATGAAGGAATCGTGAACTTAATCTTAGTAAATGAGTCGTTTTGATTACGTACCACGCGCTCACCACGGCGGTTGCGGTGGCGCCCTCCATGGCGGTCATGGTCGTTGATCTCGGTATCGCCACCATAATCAAATTCCGCACACTGATCAGCAAGTTGTTGTAACAACTCATCAAGGCGTGTAGTGAGCGTGGCAAGGCTGGTGGCGTGGGCAGCTTGTGCTTGCTGCATCTCCGCGAGCGTAGCATTTGTGGCCATTTGAGCATCCTGAAATTGACCCACTTGCTTGTTGGCAATCCTAATCTCCTCTGCCAAGCCCTCCACGTGCTCGTTCATCTTGCGATTGAAGTGGTGAATGATGCCTTTAGTGCGTGGGGACTGAGGCATGGCGTCCTGATCAGCTGGCTCCCCTGTCATTGTTAGTAGGAAAACAACGAACACGAAAACAAGTATGTGCCCTAAAGCCTATAGGATATGGTGCTGATCAAGGCACTCAAACTAAAGCTGTTATCGAACTCTTACCCGTTCTTACCAAGCTTGCAGGGGTGACTTGCAACCAGCGGTACAACCTTCCAAAGATTGAATGGAGCGATTGCCAGAGGACACAGAGCTTGATCGCTGTAGAAAATTTGTGGAGTTCTGGGAAGGCTGCACTCAATTGCAAAGGTTAGCACAATCAAACAACAATGCAAGGTTGAATAATAGTGCTAAACACGTCGCTATGTTGCTGGAAACAAGTGGAAACGTGCAAAGGCAGCAAAGGTGGTGGCGCCCAAGGGGGGAGGCGCCCTGGTGTGTTCCTGTCCAGAGAGGAAGACCAGCGCCCAAATCAGGGTGGCTCACAACAGCCGGAATTCTTCTTTCCAAAACTAGACAATCTGAAATAAGGAAGAATATTGCACCAAATCCCAAAACAGGGAAAGGGGGTGGCGCCCAACAGGGGAAAAGACCTGCCCCCCAAATGTAATTCTGTTGCCTTGTATGGTGCGGCTTTTCCTTTCCTTCTTTTTCTTTTTTTGTTTAATATATTGGCACCTTGCCTTTTTTTTGTTTTGAATAGATTGGCACCTTGCCTTTTTTCTTTTCTTTTCTGGATACTGTCCCTTTGGCGCACAACAAAACTTGCCGTAACCGAACCGAGGCAAACTTTCCAAAATGTGGCAGGGGGGGCGCAACAGGGAGGGGGAAAATGGTGAAAAGAGCGGCGTGGTGGTGGTGGATAGAAACGACGGTGAAAACAACGGCGATGAACACAAAGTGACCAGTAACTATTGACACGAAAGCACACAAATTCAACAACGCAAATTTCTGAATGAAATGTGCAAGGCTCAAAAGGTGCTAGGACAAAGGTCAAACCAGAGTGTTGGTTTGGTTTTGTGGACGATAGGATGATGAACAAACTGCGAAGCTAAAGGATAAACTCGATAAAACTCACCAATCAACCTGAATTTTGATACCACTTGATAGAGCTGGAGTGCCCGATCCTTCGGTGAGTGGAGGATAACTACGATTTGGTGGGTGTTGACCCTCGCGATCCGACTACGATGAACAAGTCCGTGGCGCCTTAGCAATCGCTGAACCAACTCCCGATGGTTATTGACCTTGCTGGTGCTAGATCAACCTGATCACGAAGATCAATTCCTGCTGGCAATCGAAGAACAAGCAAGAATTTGAGGCGAGCAACCCTGAATATTACTCGAAGGTGGGGTTCTGAATTACACGAAGACGAAGCTTCGGTAAGTAGCAATGGCTAACATAAGCAAAACAAAACCCCAGCCAAAGAGGGGGCGTAGCCCCTGGCTAAATAGGGGAAGGAGGGAGGAAGGAGGACGCCCAGCCTGCCCACAAGGCAGGGAATAGGCGCCCAAACAGCCACACACCATCTCCTTGATCCCCTTTCCTGATTTAGGTGGCGCAGCACCTTCCTGGTTATTTCTTGACAAAACTAAAAACACATAGGTGGCGCAGCACCTAGACATTATTCTGGGCAGGTTCATCATGAGCATAGATGGCGCATGCACTTAGGAAACTTCTGGTCCTTCATTCTTCAAAATCATCACGAAGTTTAATTCACGTGCACGAGCTCGAGTGAGTGGTCCTGGTGGCATCTGTGCTGGTTTAGTTGGAGTAGCCACTCCCGTGTCGGGGTTGATGTCCTCATCAGGTACTCCTAGGTACGTGGGTCATGTCGAATCTTGTTTCGGCCCATTTGGAGATAGTGTTAGTGTCGGTGCAAGATAGGTGCACGGTCTACGCTAACCGTACCATAGGCTCAGGAATCGTTTTGGACGCACCCGATGGTACTGCTAGGTGACGAGGCTCAACTGAAAGATCATTTCGGTCCGTTTGGAGATAGTGGTAATATTGACGCAAGATGGGTGCACGGTTTGCGCAGAATGAACCATAGGCTCGGAAATCGTTTTGGACACACCCGAAGGAAGTCCTAGGCGACGTGGGTCATGTGGAAACTTGTTTTGGTCCATTCGGAGACGGTGTTAGCGTCGGTGCAAGATAGGTGCACGGTTTGAACCAAATGTACCACATGGTTAGAAATCATTTTGGACGCTCCCGATGGTATCCTAGGTTACGTGGGTCATGTCGAAACTTGTTTCGGTGCATTTGGAGACGGTGTTAGCGTCGGTGCAAGATAGGTGCACGGTTTGCGCCAAACGTACCATAGGCTCAGGAATCATTTTGGATGCACCCGATGGTACTACTAGGTGACAAGGCTGAACAGAAAGCTCGTTTCCGGTCGGTTTGGGGATAGTGGTAATATTGACACAAGGTGGGTGCACGGTTTGCGCCGAACGTTCCATAGGCTCGGAAATCATTTTGGACGCACCCGATGGAACTTCTAGGTGACATGGGTCAGGTGGAATCTTGTTTTGCTCCATTTAGAGACGGTGTTAGTGTTCGTGCAAGATATGTGCACGGTTTGCACCAAATGTACCATAGGGTCAGAAATCGTTTTGGACGCACCCGATGGTACTCCTAGGTGAAGAGGCTCAAGTCGAAGCTCATTTCTGGCGTTTGGAGATGATGCTAATCTTGACGCGAGATGGGTGCACGGTTGGTGCCGAACGTACCATAGGCTCGGAAAATCATTTTGGACGCACACGATGGAACTCCTAGGTGACGTGGGTCATGTGGAATCTTGTTTTGGTTCGTTTGGAGGTGGTACAAGCATCTGTGCAAGATAGGTGCACGGTTTGCACCAATTGTACCATAGGGTCAGAAATCATTTTGGACGCTCCCGTTGGTACTCCTAGGTGATGAGGCTCAACTGAAAGCTCGTTTTGGTCCGTTTGGAGATAGCGGTAATATTGACGCAAGATGGGTGCATGGTTTGCGCCGAACGTACCATAGGCTCGGAAATCGTTTTGGACGCACCCGATGGAACTCCTAGGCGACGTGGGTCATGTGGAATCATGTTTTGGTCCATTCGGAGACGTTGTTAGCGTCGGTGCAAGATAGGTCCACGGTTTGAACCAAATGTACCATATGGTCAGATATCGTTTTGGATGCTCCCGATGGTATCCTAGGTTACGTGGGTCATGTCGAATCTTGTTTCGTTCCATTTGGAGATAGTGTTAGTGTCGGTGCAAGATAGGTGCACGGTCTACGCTAACCGTACATCCCTTCCATTGATACAACCACACATGCTGCACAACAAGGTCCGATGACAAGAGCTCGAGCACGACAACTTAATTATCAGGTAAAGTCGTTCCTCGCTGTTCATACAAACTCGTCTTAGAATTGGATGCTACTAAATCATGGTGATGATTGTCTTATTCTTAGGAATGTTCGTCAAGACCCCATTGCCTCATGTTTAGACCCCATGATGAGGATGGAGAAGCCGAACAAGTGGGAATCATCATTAATGGGGCGCTCAGCTCATCTCGAGACAGCAGGAAACACTCCATCAAAAGTACCATAACTCCTTGATACGAGATCCAATGAAGCTGGTTTTTGACCTGTTGGAAAGAGCGCGTCGGTCTCTTTCACATGGATCCAACACCACTATCAGAATCTACCAAAGCTGTGCACAGCAAGCCAAAGGACGCATAGACCTACAGCTTGGGCCTGGGCCTTGTACTGACTACATCCCAATGAGGGACGCCCAGATTAGCGTTTCCCACTCCCCCTTGTGCTCTCCTCCTTATAAATAGAGCCAGCAGCCATCAGAATGAGGGTGGGTTTTGTTTAGATGCAAGATAGCTTTTGGTTCTTCCTTGTAAACGCGTGTGTCGGCTAGACCACCCGATTTGCTTGTTTCAAGACCCCAACTTGTGATTCAGATTCAGCCTTTGGCTTAAATCCGTGAGTTATTTGCTTGTTCATCTTGTTCTTGCTTGTTCTCGGTTGCTTGCAGGTTCATGGTGTTCTTGGCACGGCAAGAACATCACAATCGGAGCGGGTGTACCTGTTGCTAAGGCGTAGCAACCTTGTGGTCGTTGTAGTCGGACAGCCAACGTCGAATCCACCCCAAATCGAGTTTATCCACACTCACCAAAAGATCAGGAACAACCCCTTGTCCCATCATGTGGTATCAGAGCAAGGTTCTTTGGTGAGTGATTTACCGTTCATTACTTTACCTATAGTCCAGAAATATAAAAATAGGATAGAACTGAAATTCCAAACACAAGTTTGAGCCTTGCTGATCTGCTTAGTTCTTTGCTTGTTGAGTTTGTGGTTTACATCATGGTGTCAAGTGCTGGTTCTTAGGTTCTAATCCTTTAGAGTTTCGAGTTCTTGTCACGTTTGAGTCTCCACACAATCCGCTGTTGCCTTTCCCCCACTTCAGCCGCTGCAATCTCCACCAATACCACCACCACCACCACCACCACCAAAAGCACCGCTGCTCTCTCCACCTTTTCGCTGAAACCCTCACCACCATCACCTTCAGCCGCGCCTACACAAACACTACCTTATGCACCTGTCCTTTTGGTGCAAATAAAAAGTACACTCAGTTCTGAAAATAAGAGAGTTCAAATTGCATATTTGTACTACTTGTTGCAATCCTTATCCCTAGTAAAAGAAAGTCTATGCTACTTGCTGCATTCTTGTTATAATCATATTGCAAAAGTTCAGTTTGTGCTACTTGTCGAAAAGAAAAGAAAAGAAAAGAAAAGAAAAGAAAATAGAAAAGAAAAAGAAAGGAAAAGGAGGAAAGAAAGAAAGAAAGAAACAAAAAAAGAAGGGTTAAGTTGATGCTATTTACTCTCATCATTTCCATTGTTTGCTACTGTCCGGTGACAACATTTGTGTCTAGGCTCGCGTCTCTAGCACACGGGTTAGCCTAGGACCAGCACCATACTATCTTTGAACACTTATTCAACTTGCATTGACTAACGTGGTTCCAGCTGTACCTTGATTTTTTAAGCCACCTACAGCTCCACAAATTATCTACAACGTCACAGGAGGTTCTACTTGCTACTACTTGTGTTGTTCTTGTCGTCGCCAACATCATCGCATAGCAAGGTAAGGACATGTAAGAACTTCGGTTGCACATCTTTGAGAGAATGAAAACTGTTGCCACCTAATTCAGTTAGTTGGTAGGACATATTTTCTTGTGATTCCCTTGCTACATACTAACCATGGCGGGGAGAAGGTGAAAGGACCCTCCACAATCACCTCGATCAAAAGGCACTCTTGGTTCATTAATACCTCTCTTGTAGGTGTCTTGGAGGCGATTGGAGAGGATGGAACAGGATCATTTGTGATGGTTTCGAACGACACAATCACAACAACAACAACACCATGGGCAGTCTTGCTGGTCATGATGAAGAAGAATATGCAGCGGACACTGAGCTAGATGAGGAGGTGAATGGTCATCGACGCATCGAACAACATTGCCGCCGCCATGAGATAGGTCCTCGCCCACCACGACAAGAGGTACGTGCCAATGACTCATTTGGAAAGATTAAATTCACCATACCTGCTTTTGATGGCAGGTATAATCCTGATATGTACCTTAGTTGGGAATTAGCTGTTGATCGAAATTTACTTGCCATGATTTCCACGAGGACAAAGCGTGTTAGGGCTGCAACTAGTGAGTTTCTTGACTTTGCCTCTGTTTGGTGGTATGAATACCATCGTAAGAACCCAAATAACACACCAACTTGGGATGCTTTGAAACGGGTCATGCGGGCCAGATTTGTTCCTTCTTATTATGCCCGTGATCTTTTACATAAGTTGCAACAATTGAGGCAAAGATCCAAATCTGTAGAAGAGTACTATCAAGAGCTACAAATGGGTATGCTTCGTTGCGGGCTAGAGGAAAATGAGGATGGTGCCATAGCTAGATTTATGGGTGGGCTGAACCAGGAGATTCAGGACATTCTAGTTTACAAGAAATATAATTCTATCAATCGTTTATTTCACCTTGCTTGTAAAGCTAAACGAGAAGTACAGGGACGTCGAGCTAGCATGAGGGCTAACATTCCTGCAGGTCGTGCTAGCCCGTGGACACCCTCCAATGCAGCTGCACTGTCAACACGTGCTCCCCCACAATCTTCCTCGACCATCAAGCCATGCTCCTCTACAACAAATTATGTACCATGCCCAAGTGAACCAACTAGAGAAGCAATGGCTACATCTGCCAAGAGTTCATCCTCGGTGGTATCCACAGGGAGAACAAGGGATATTCAGTGCCTACGCTGCAAAGGATATGGCCACGTACGCAAGGACTGCCCAAGCACACGTGTGATGGTTGTGCGAGCTGATGGTGGGTACTCCTCTGCTAGTGATTTTGATGAAGAAACATATGATTTGCTTGCTGCTAACAATGTAGCGGAAGGAGATGATTTCCAACAAGACGAAGAGCACATTGGGGCTAAAGCTGCTGAGCACTATGAGAGCCTCATGGTGCAGCAGGTGCTAAGTGCGCAAATGGAGAGGGCTGAACAAAATCAGCGCCACACTTTGTTTCAAACCAAGTGTGTGATCAAGGAACGCTCTTGCCGTGTGATCATAGATGGAGGAAGCTGCAACAACTTGGCAAGTGCTGAAATGGTGGAGAAGCTTTCGTTGAGCACAAAACCACACCCGCAGCCTTACTACATTCAGTGGCTTAACAGCAGCGGCAAGGTGAAGGTAACACGATTGGTAAGGGTAGAGTTTGCCATTGGTTCTTTTCATGATTCCATTGACTGCGATGTTGTGCCTATGCAAGCATGCTCTATGTTGTTAGGTAGACCATGGCAGTTTGATAAAGATTCCTTGCACTTTGGTAAAACAAATCAATACTCTTTTGTGCATAATGACAAGAAGATTGTGTTGCACCCCATGTCCCCTAAGGCTATTCTAAGAGATGAACTTGCTAGAGCTAGCAAACTTAAGAATCAGGTTGTTGCTAGTAAAAATCAGATTGTCGCTAATGAACTTGTGAAACATAAGAAGAAGTCTAGCAAATTTGTTCATCATAATAAAAATGAGATCAAGCTGAAAGGCTCTTGTTACTTTGCCACCAAATCTGATTTGGATGAGATTGATGCTAGTACTACTGTTTGCTATGCTTTGGTTTGCAAAGAAACTTTATTTTCACTCGAAGATACATCTATTTCTTTGCCTCCTGCTGTCACTAATCTTTTGCAGGGAGTATGCTGATGTTTTTCAAAGGAGGTACCACGGGCTGCCACCAATTCGAGGGATTGAACACCAGATTGACCTCATCCCTGGGGCTTCCTTGCCTAATCGTGCATCGTATAGGACCAACCCGGACGAGACAAAAGAGATTCAGAGACAAGTACAAGAATTGCTCAACAAAGGTTATGTGCGTGAGTCTCTTAGCCCTTGTGCCATTCCGTGCTTTTAGTTCCTAAGAAGGATGGATCATGGCGCATGTGTGTTGATTGTAGAGCGATAAACAACATCACAATCAGATATCGTCATCCTATTCCAAGGTTAGATGATATGCTTGATGAATTGAGTGGCTCAATTGTGTTCTCTAAAATTGATTTGCGTAGTGGTTACCACCAGATTCGTATGAAGCTAGGAGATGAATGGAAAACAGCATTTAAAACTAAGTTTGGTTTATATGAATGGCTTGTCATGCCCTTTGGATTGACTAATGCACCCAGACACTTTCATGAGATTAATGAATGAGGTTTCACGCTCTTTTATTGGCAGATTTGTGGTGGTATACTTTGATGACATCTTGATATATAGTAGATCATTAGAGGAACATCTTGATCATTTGCGTGCCGTTTTCAATGCTCTACGGGATGCACACTTGTTTGGCAATCTTGAGAAGTGCACCTTTTGCAGATCGAAGTCTCTTTTTCTTGGATATGTTGTGACACATGAGGGAATCGAAGTTGATCAAGCCAAGGTTGAGGCAATACACAGCTGGCCTGTTCCCCCTGCAGTCACACAAGTGTGGAGTTTTCTAGGACTTGCTGGTTTCTACCGTCGATTTGTGAAGGACTTCAGCACCATTGCAGCCCCGCTGCATGAACTCACCAAGAAGGGTGCAACCTTCACTTGGGCTTCAGCCCAACAGGATGCTTTCAACACGCTCAAAGATAAGTTAACTCATGCACCTTTACTCCAACTTCCTGATTTCAACAAAACCTTTGAGCTTGAATGTGATGCTAGTGGAATTGGGTTGGGTGGTGTGCTGTTACAAGAGGGAAAACCTGTGGCGTATTTCAGTGAAAAGTTGAGTGGCCCTAGTTTGAACTATTCTACTTATGATAAGGAATTGCTTGCTCTAGTTCGGACTTTGGAAACATGGCAGCATTATTTGTGGCCCAAAGAGTTTGTCATACATTACGATCATGAATCTTTGAAACACATCCGTAGTCAAGCAAAACTGAACTGTAGACATGCCAAGTGGGTTGAATTCATCGAGTCCTTTCCTTATGTCATCAAACACAAAAAGGGAAGGAAAATATAATTACTGATGCTTTGTCTAGACGTTACACCATGCTTTCACAACTTGACTTTAAAATCTTTGGTTTGGAAACTATTAAGGAACAATGCACATGACAATGATTTCAAAGATGTATTGCTGAATTGCCAAGAGGGAAAACATGGAACAGATTTGTCTTCACCGACGGGTTTGTCTTTTAGAGCTAACGAGCTATGCATTCCAGCTAGCTCGTGCGTTTGTTATTATTGTTGAGGAAGCGCATGGAGGAGGACTCATGGGACATTTTGGTGTGAAAAGACAGAGGATATCCTTGCTGGTCATTTCTTTTGGCCTAAGATGAGGAGAGAGACGTGGAGAGGTTTGTTGCTCATTTGCACAACATGCCAGAAAGCTAAGTCACGCCTTAATCCTCATGGTTTATACATGCCTCTTCCTGTTCCAAGTGCACCGTGGGAAGATAGTTCAATGGACTTTGTTTTAGGACTGCCTAGAACAAAGAAGGGGAGGGATAGTGTGTTTGTTGTTGTGGACAGATTTTCTAGAATGACACATTTCATACCATGTCATAAGAGCGATGATGCTACACATGTTGCTGATTTGTTCTTTCGTGAGATTGTTGATTTGCGGTGTGTACTTAACACCATTGTTTCTGATCGGGATGCAAAATTTCTTAGTCATTTTGGATAACTTTGTGGGCTAAGCTAGGGACTAAGCTTTTATTTTCCACTACTTGTCATCCCCAAACTGATGGACAAACTGAGGTTGTCAATAGAACATTATCTACTTTGCTTAGGGCTGTTTTGAAAAGAACATAAAAATGTGGGAAAAGTACTTGCCTCATG